>ML385925.1:41205-81794 GCA_005239525.1 Nicotiana knightiana
ACCCCCCCCCCCCCCAACCCCCAACATTGAACAATAGTTATTTTTCCCCTTTTATGTCCATTGACTTTTTAAAAACATATTTTACCCGCACATATCAACCCGTCTCTTCTTTCTTTCTTTTTTCTTTTTCTTTTTTACTTTTTTAAAATCATGATATTTTTCTATCTATATAAATATGGAGGAGCGAAACTTAAATATATGCGTATGCACACACTCAAATAAATACATACATACATACATACATACATACTTAATGCACGTAATATTTAAATAAAAATCATAAAAAAATAATGTTAGGTTTTGCAATAAAATTATTAAAAGAATATTTTACCTATAATGTTAATGAACTTAATTAAAAATTAATATTAAGATAGAAATTTATTTAAACTAGAGGTAAAATGTCTGGGTTAAAAAATAAAATATCTATTTATCTATCTATCTATCTATCTATTTGTTGAATTTACTTTTACAAACATTACTTAAGTATTTTAACATTGAAATTGGTAAAAAAAGATATAAATATGATATTGACTGAAGTAGCGAATCCCTATTTTATTTTACTATTAGAAGTATGAAATTACAACACGATAATTGACCTTCTCTTTTACACTTAAAAAATAGCTTTCACATTTGACAGAATTGTACTTAATTATTTTCTAATATTTTAAACTTTAAAATCAATTAAAAATTTGTATACTAAATTCTATATATTTTGAATTATGTAAGAAGTCCTAATATTTAATTTTTATAATAAATTAAGAGTTTACTTTATATTCTCTCGACGCAAGAGGACGTGCCTGCTTCACTCGCATAGAGCTGAGAACAAAAATGTTCTTAAAAGTTTTTTATTGGCATGTTGACATGACATTAACTGATTTATGATCCAAGTTTTAATTATTAATCTCTTTAATTATCTTATCAAAGAGCTGCACATTGTTTTGATAAAATGAAAAAGCTATCAAATTATAGAAGGATGGCATATCAATTTAATACTAATTCCACTTATAAAATAACACAGATAATTATTTGAATAAATTTATATAGACTTCTAATTTCAATTCAATTCCAATGCTTTCTCGTGGAAAAAATAAAGTTTGATTTACATAATAATGCAGGAGTAAGTAAGTTGAGCTAAGGCGGCCGATCTACTAGCTTCTTAACTAGGCTGATTGAGAGATAAGGATTTAAATAATTAATATTAACTCTTCAATTAAGAGGATACCAAAGAAAATGCTTGTTATAAATCTTATGCAAGTCAATTAATGTAAAAAGTGACATTTATGTTGTTTTAATGAAATTAATTAATATGTGAATAATTCAATAAAAGATATTTGAAGATTTTTATGCATGATTCCTTTATTTGTGGAGTTAGTTTAATATCGCACCTGCATCATTTATAATGAGATTTAATATTTTTCCTTTTAATCTTTTTTTTTACAATTCAAATATATTTTTAATAATATTTATATAATTTAAACAAAAATCATACTCATTGATTAGGTACACGCGCATACACTAAGACTAGTTATATTAAAAGCACGAATGTCCTTAGCGAAAAGTCGCATGTTTTAACCTTTAAAAATAGAGTTCATATTGGATAAAATTGTAATTGTAATGTAATTATTTTCTTTAAAAATAACTACATTTTATTTACTAAACTCTTTTTTATTTGAACTATGTAAAAACTCCTAATATTTAGGGATCTAAAACTGCATACGGTTTTACTTATAAGTTTTCTTATTTAAATTGGCTAACTATTTTCCTTAAATATGACTATTTGACATTATTGAGTTTTTGACACATTACTAATGGTAATGTAATGAAAACTGTTTTTTCAAGGTTTTGTCTTTATTTTAATTTTGTAGAATTAAATGCCTAAGAATCACTAAGCATATTTTTAAATTTTTAGAAAACTAGGACACTAGGACTCAACAAGCTTCAAAATTTTAAAATAGCGAACTTCCATGGTTCAAGAACCGAAATGCTCTTTTGTAAGGTTTATATTTGCATCTGCACCTTTTCATGAAAGACAATGCTTAAAGATCTCAAAGGAGTTGGAGATGGCCAAAATTGAATATGTGAACCATCTAAAATAGGCAAGGCAAGGAAGTGCTTTATTGAGATGACCGGACCCCCTTTCTTCCTCTTTATCATCATCCTGTCTGTACGAGCAACTGGTCTGTTTGTCTGTTTATCTATCTATTTATATTTACTATATTAAAAGCATGAAAATTCTTAATAAAATGTCGTTCGTCTTTTTTACCTTTTTTAAATAGAGTTCACACTGAACAAACTAGTCATTTAATTAATTTTCTAATATTTAGGAGTTTGACGTTAGCTAAAATTATGGCCATTAAATCTTTTCCTATTTGGTTTGTATAGGACTTTAAAGATCATTAAATTTTTACCTTATATTAATTTGTTGTTGGATCTACATAACTGCATACCTTTTATGGTAATGTTTTTCTAGTATTTATATTGTGTTAATCCTCACATAGATTAAAAAAAAAATTGCCTTCTTGAGATGGTATAAAATAGTGATATCATAGTACTTAGGCAACTCAAATCATCTCCGTTGCCGCAAGTTAAGATCCTTTTGTTTGAACAGATTATGTAGACTCTAGTGTTCGGTATAGACCTCACAGGGGACACCGTACAAATAGTACAACCAAATCTTCAAGGCATGAATAATGGTTGCTACTTCCAAGTTGTGGACATGGTAATTCTTCTCATGAACCTTCAGTTGTCTAGACGCGTAGGCAATCACCCTACCGTCTTGCATCAACACAGTTCCAAGGCCAACATGTGACGCATCACCGTACATAGTGTAAGACCTCGAACCCGTAGGCAACAACAACATTGGGGCTGTAGTCAAGGCAGTCTTGAGCTTTGAAAGCTCTCCTCACACTCCTCAGACCATCTGAAAGGAGCACCCTTCCGGGTCAATCTGGTCATAGGTGCAACAATAGATGAGAAACCTTCTACGAAGCGACGGTAATACCCGGCCAAACCAAGAAAACTCTGGATCTCAGTGGCTGAAGACGGTCTGGGCCAACTCCGAACTGCTTCAATCTTTCATGAATCTACCTTGATCCCCTCACTCGACACCACACAACCCAAAACGCCACTAAATCAAGCCAGAATTCACACTTTGAGAATTTTGCATAGACATACCTGAAGCTGTGAAAAGATGAGGGTTCTGACTGCGCATATCCTGCTCGGTCTCCCAAGTCGCCTCCTCGACCGGATGACCCCTCCACTGAACCTTGACTGATGCAGTATTCTTTGACCTGAGATTTCTAACCTGTCTATTCAATATAGTTGTTGGCTCCTCAACATATGATAGATCCTTGTCCAACTGGACTGAACTGAAATCCAAAACATGATTCGGGTCACCGTGATACTTCCGGAGCATAGAGACGTGGAATACCGGATAAACTCCTGCTAGGTTGGGAGGTAAGGCTAGCTCATAAGAAACCTCTCCAACAGCCCGCAATAACTCAAAAGGACCAATAAATCTCGGACTCAGCTTAACCTTCTTCCCGAACCTCACGACGCCCTTCATAGGCGATACCCGAAGCAAAACCCGATCACCAACCATAAATTCCAAATCATGAACCTTCCCGTCCGCATAACTCTTCTGCCTGGACTGAGCCGTGCGAAGTCTCTCCTGAATCACTTTCAACTTGTCCAAGGCATCCTGAACAAAATCTGTACCCAATAATCGGGTCTCGCCTAGCTCAAACCATCCCACTGGGGTCTGGCACTGTCTACCATACAAAGCCTAATACGACACTATCTGAATGCTGAACTGGTAGCTGTTATTATAATTGCTGAACTGGTAGCTATTATTATAAGCAAACTCCGCAAGTGGCAAGTATCGGTCCCATGGCACTCCAAAATCCATCACACAGGCACGGAGCATATCCTCAAGAATATGAATCGTGCGCTCGGACTGCCCGTCCGTCTGAGGGTGAAAGGCTGTACTCAACTCTATCCTGGTGCCTAGCTCATGCTGAAGGGCTCTCCAGAACCGTAAAGTGAACTCTGTACTCTGAAATGATAGATACTGGAATACCGTGGAGGCAAACAATCTCCCTGATATAAATCTCCGCCAACCTCTCAGACGAGTATGTAGTCAACACTGGAATGAAATAGGCTGACTTGGTCAGCCGATCCACAATCACCCAAATAGCATCGAACTTTTTCAAGGTCCGAGAAAGTCCAACCACAAAGTCCATGGTGATCCGCTCCCACTTCCACTTTGGAAGCTCAATCTGCTGAAGCAACCCTCCTGGCCTCTGATGCTCATATTTGACTTGCTGACAGTTGAGACACTTGGCCACAAAATCCACTATATTTTTTTTCATCCTTCTCCACCAATAGTGTTGTCTCAGATCCTGGTACATCTTCGCGGTACCCAGATAAATGGAATACCGCGAGCTATAGGCCTCCTCAAGAATCAACTCCCGAAGCCCATCCACATTGGGCACACAGATCCAACACTGCGTCCTCATCACACCGTCATCTCCTATAGTCACATCCCTGGCGTCACCTCGCCGAACCCTGTCCTGAAGAACCAGAAGGTGGGTATCATCATATTGGCGCTCTCGAATGCGGTCATAAAGAGAATACTGAGCCACCACACAAGCTAAAACCCGGCAAGGATCTGAAAGATTCAATCTCACGAACTGACTGACTAAGGACTGAACATCCATGGCTAAGGGCCTCTCAACTACCAGAAGATATGCCAAACTCCCCAAACTCTCCGCCCGGTGACTCAAGGCATCGGCCACCACATTGGCCTTCCCCGGGTGGTATAATATAGTGATGTCATAGTCTTTTAGTAACTCCAACCATCTCCGCTAGCGCAAATTGAGGTCCTTCTGCCTTAACAAGTGCTGCAAACTCCGGTGATCCGTAAAAATCTCACACGGAACACTGTACAAATAATGACGTCAAATCTTCAGGGCGTGAACAATGGCTGCTAACTCGAGGTCATGAACCAGATAATTCTTCTCATGCACCTTCAACTGCCTGGACACGTAGGCAATCACCCTACCTTCCTGCATCAATACTTCTCCAAGGTCAATCCTCGGGGCATCACAATAGATAGTGTAGGACCCCGAACCTGTAGGCAACACTAATATTGGGGCCGAAGTCAAAGTTGTCTTGAGCTTCTGAAAGCTCTCCTCACACTCCTCGGTCTACCTGAACGGAGCAGCCTTCTGGGTCAGTCTGGTCATAGGTGCTGTAATAGATGAAAACCCCTCTACAAAGCGGCGGTAGTACCCTGCCAAACCAAGGAAACTGCGGATCTCCGTGGTTGATGACGGTCTAGGCTAACTCTGTACCCCCTCCACCTTCTTCGGATCTACTTTGATCCCATCCCAAGACACTATGTGGCCCAAGAATGCCACTGAATCAATCCAGAACTCACACTTAGATAATTTCGCATACAATCTCTTCTCCCTCAAAGTCTGAAGCACGACCCTCAAGCGTTGCTCATGATCTTCCCGTAATCGGGAATACACCAGAATGTCGTCAATGGCCGGAACACACTGTGCATCAAATGCATAAAAGTTGTTGGGGAATTGGTCAGCCCAAATGACATGACAAGAAACTCGTAGTGACCATATATGGTCCTGAAGGCAATCTTCGAGATGTCCGACTCCCGAATCTTCAGCTGATGATAGGCAGATCACAAGTCAATCTTGGAGAATACTCTGGAGCCCTGTAGCTGGTCGAATTAATAAATGCGAGGAAAAGGATACATGTTCTTTACTGTAAACTTGTTCAGCTGCCGATAATCAATACACATACGCATAGAGCCATCCTTTTTCTTCAAAAATAGCACTAGAGCACCCCAAGGTGATACACTGGGCCTGATGAAACCCTTATCAAGAAACTCCTGTAACAGCTCCTTCAACTCAGGAGGAGCCATATGGTAAGGAGGAATAGAAATGGGCTGAGTGCCCGGCAACAAATCAATGCCGAAATCAATATATCTGTCGGGCGGCATACCCGGAAGATCAGCTGGGAATACATTAGGGAAGTCCCTCACTACTGGGACTGATTCAACTGGAGGGGTATCAACACTTACATCTCTCACATAGGCCAAATACGCATCACACCCTTTCTCAACCATCCGCTGAGCCTTAAGAAAAGAAATGACCCTGCGGGGAGTATTCTCTAAGGTACCTCTCCACTCTAATCTCGGCAAGCCTGGCATAGCCAGCGTCACGGTCTTAGCGTGACAATCAAGAATAGCATAATGGGGAGACAACCAGTCCATGCCCAAGATAACATCGAAATCCACCATACTGAGTAATAACAAATCAGCCCTAGTCTCAAAATCACTAAAAGAAATCAAACACGACCGATATACGCGTGTGTGTCTACTTGGGTTAATTCTTCTTTTCCATTTTCGGAAGCGCAACTTACGTATGTGTTTACTTGTACTTGTAATGATTCTTGTTTTCCAAAGTCTTATGGACTTAACAACCGGAAATCAGTCAATATTTCCAAAGCGCAGAGTCACGTAAAGCTTGAAAAATACTACTAGATATACAGAAAGCTTGAATCAAGAACTTAAACAAGCTTCTTTCGACGTCGTGCATTAAAATCATTGAAGGAGAGATTCCCAAACATGGAGCTCCCCGTTAATTGTAAGAATCTTTTCTTTCTTTATTGTACGAACATATATGGACCAAAATTCTTTCCTTTTATTTTTGTTTTTATGTTTCAAACTTGATCAACTCCAATTGGACGTGATGTTTTCCTTGTTTACACATACTGTGACTTGAGCGCCAAGAGTTTTCCTAAAAATTTTCAATTCCCCTTTCTATAAATTCAGTGCCTTCTTCTATGATTGTTGCCACAATAGCAATCTCCTATATTTGATGAAAGCAGTATTGTGTCCTGCTAAATTTTCTTTTGGTTCATGTTTCCTTTGATTATTTTTTTTAGAAACCGATGGCATCAGCAAAGAAAGTTCAAATCGACAAACCTTGTGCAACTGTTTTGACATTAAACTTGGCCATAGCTTGAAGCTTCATGTCGTTGGGCACCGTTACTTGTCACACAGATCTGAAACTTCGAGTCACTAGTACCTTTATCTATTGTGTCGAGTTGAAACCTTGTGCCATTGACACCGCTACATGCTGCTGAATTAAAGCTTTATGTCATTGAGGGCTCCAAAACCTTTTCTCTTTCGCTGCAGAAGCTGTCTGGGACAGTCATCTTTGCGCATCTGTGGAGAAAACAACCATATCTTGTCGTAGAAGAATCAGAAATATAAGTCGTTTGATCCTTTTGAGGCTACACTTCAAATACTTCAACATATGTAGTCTCTCATGTATTTTTGGATTTTCGTTTCAGATGCTGCTGCGTTTGACTTTATAGCTTTGCGCGCCTTCACCAAAAGATTTATATCTTGGTGTAGGAACGTCAAAATCACGAGCAGTTTGCGGTTATGAAAACTAGAATTCTAGAACTAGGGCATATGTAAAAATCAAAATCCAGATTGTAAATAGATCTTCCCGGATATTTGTCAGAAATTAGGAGACGATTCTGGAAGGATCTCCGATACATTTACGGAGCATAGACACATGAAAGACTGGATGCACAGATTCTAAGTCCGAAGGCAAGTCTAACTCATATGCTACCTGGCCTACCTTACGTATGATCCTATATGGTCCAATGTACCGAGGGATAAGTTTTCCTTTCTTACCGAACCTTTGACACCTTTCATCAGTGATACCTTTAGGAATACCCAGTCGTCAACCTGAAACTCCAAGTCTCGCTGCCGATTATCCGCATAAGACTTCTGACGGCTTTGAGCTGCTAATAGTCTTTCCTGTATAAGCTTAATTTTCTCGATTGCTTGTTGTACCAATTCTAGTCTTACTAACGTAGTTTTCCCCAACATTGAACCACCCTATAGGATACCTACACTTCCGTCCGTAAAGAGCTTCGTATGGAGCCATCTGAATACTGGAATGATAGCTATTATTATATGTGAACTCAATAAGCGGCAGATGATCATCCCAGCTACCTTTGAAGTCTATCACACAAGCTCATAACATATCCTCAAGTGTCTGAATAGTACGCTCAGCATGTCCGTATGTCTGGGGATGAAATGATGTACTAATACTTACCTGAGTCCCCAATCCTTTTTGAAAGGACCTCCAGAAGTTAGCTGTAAATTGAGCTCCTCTATTCGAGATAATAGATACAGGGACACCATGCAGTCGTACTATCTCCTTAATATAAAGCCTTGCATAATCCTCTGCGGAATATGAAGTCCTAGCGGGTACAAAATGGGCTGACTTTGTAAGCCTATCAACAATCACCCGTATCGAATCAAACTTACGATGGGTACGAGGTAATCCTACGATGAAATTCATATTGATTACTTCCTATTTCCAAGTTGGAATCTCCATAGCCTGAAATAATCCACCGGATTTTTGATGCTCAATCTTAACCTGTTGAGAGTCAGGACACTGAGCAACAAACTCCACTATATCCTTTTTCATTCCGTCCCACCAATATACTCCCCTGATATCATGATACATCTTTGTCGCTCCTGGGTGGATAGAATAACGAGAATAATGAGTTTCTCCCATAACCTGCCGACGCAGCCCTGCAATATTAGAGACACATAATCGTCCTCGATATCTGAGGACCCCATCTTCTGAAATTTCAAACGGTGTTTCTCCTTCTGAGGGGTGGTATCCGTATGATGAACTAACACAGGATCCTCGTACTGGCGTTTCTTCAGTTACTAAAGTGGATATCGTTGTATCCTGAATAGTAATTCCAATATCATCTGAGTCCAGTAACCGAACTCCAAGACTAGCTAACTGATGAATCTCATGGGGTATTCCCCTTTTCTATGGATGTAAATATGATAGGCTACCCATAGATCTATGGATGAGGGCGTCGGCTACCACATTCGCCTTTCCCGGATGGTATGAAATATCAACGTCATAATCTTTAAGTAGCTCCAACCATCTCCTTTGACGTAAATCCAATTCCTTTTGCTTGATGATATACTTGAGGCTCTTATGATCCATATAGATATCAACATGAATGCCATACAAGTAGTGCCTCCACATCTTTAGTGCATGAATCATTGCGGCTAAACCTAAATCCTGGATCGGGTAATTCTTCTCGTGCTTTCTTAGTTTTCTAGAAGCATAAGCTACAACCTTAACTTGTTGCATCAGTACACAACCCAATCCAACGTCCGAAGTGTCACAATAGATAACATAACCATCAGCCCTTCTGGGAGCGTTAGAACCGGTGCTGAAATTAGTCTATCTTTTAATGCCTGGAAACTCCGTTCACAAGCATCAGTCCACTGAAACTTAGCTCCCTTCTGAATCAACTTACATGGGTATTCTAATATTTTACAATTCATGAAATTCCTCCTTTTGAAATCCCAAATGTCACCCTTTATCTATCACAATTATGCCCTTATTCCATTACCAGGGCAGCATTCCATCTCTTCTAAATGCTACTGGTCTTAGACTGCTTTGAGTTCATTCAGGCTATACTGAGCTTTCTATGACTTTAGAGAAACCATAAACTCTCTTATTTATATGGGCTTAATCCCAAAGACTTATCCATTCTCGTTACCTTCTCACTCACCTTTTCATATCCTTACTCCTGTCTTCCTAAAACCTTGTCGTTCTACCATACTTTAGCTTACGACCTACACATATCTATTTATACTTATTCGCAACCTTCCTTTAACTTGCTTGCACCATAGGTTTCCTTATGTTATTCTGGAACGTTAAGTGAGACATCACATACCATTCTTGTCAAAGGTGCTAAAAGAGAAGAAAATCCCTTTATAAGTCTGATGTAATAATCTGCCAAACCGAGAAAGTTACGAACCTCCGTCGGTGTCATGGGTCTAGGCCAAGTCTTTACTTCTTCAATCTTTTTTGTATCAACCCGGATATCTTCACCCAAAATGATATGCCCACGGAAAGCTACAGAGTTCACCCAGAATTCACATTTAGAGAATTTTGCATACAACTTCCCTTTTTGTAGAACTCTGAGCACAATACTCAAATGATCCGCATGCTCAGCCTCTGAACGAGAATACACCAATATATCATCGATAAATACAATCACAAACAAATCTAGAAAGGGTTTGACTCCACGGTTCCTCAAATCCATAAATACTACTGGGGCATTAGTCAAACCGAATGACATAACACGAAACTCAAACTGCCCGTATCTGGTCCTGAATGTTGTCTTCGGAATATCTTTCTCCTTAACCCTTACCTGATCGTACCCGGACCTCAAGTCTATCTTTGAGAAACACTTGTCACCTTCCAACTGATCAAATAAATCATCAATCCTTGGGAGCGGGTACTTATTCTTGATCGTCACCTTATTCAACTGTCTATCATCATTACACATCCGTAAGGAACCATCTTTCTTCCTCACAATTAACACCGGTGCTCCCCACGCTGATGTGCTAGGTATGATAAATTCTTTTTCAAGAAAGTCCTTTAGTTGTTCCTTCAACTCTTACAGCTCTGTAGGGGCCATTCTATAGGGAGGAATAGATATTGGATGAGTATCTGGTGGTAGGTCAATAGCAAACTCAATTTCTCGCTCTGGCGGAAGACCCAGAAGCTCATCGGGAAACTCATTGACCACATGGATGGATTGAATGGTTGGTAGATCTACTTTCACAGTCTTTAATCCGAACTAAGTGATAATCATAACCTTTTCTGATCATCTTCCTTGCCTTAAGATAAGAAATAAAGCTACCTTTCGCCGATGCCGTACTACCTTTCAACTCCAAAACAGGATCTCCTGGAAATTAGAATTGAACCACTTTTGATCTATAATCAACGTTAGCATAACAAGAAGCCAATCAATCCATAACCATTATAACATCAAATTCTACCCAACCAAGCGCCACGTACCTCATCCTTATTTGTTATCAAACTTATCATGGGTCATAACGAGCCACATCTATATATACGTAACAATATTAGGACTTAATTCGTATAACTCATTCAAAGAAAGAAAAAGATTATATAGATGCATAAGGGTCGACAAGGCCGTAGACATGTCTTACCCAAAACTATATACAAGATACTATCTGCAAAACCTCTAAGTAAACATAACCATAATATATACAAGTCGGGACAGGGCCCCATACGTCCTCATAACAACCTAACATGTTCAGAACCCTGAATTAGTAATACTCCAAGAAGAAATGGAGTTCATCAACCAAAATATGACATCTGGAGGAAGTCTACAATAGAGGGTCCTTGCCTCGTCCTATATGAGAGCCTCGATCAGACACACTTCGAAGCAGAATCTTCATATCCTTATCAGTTACCTTCCTCCTCATGGCCCGACTACTATCCTTTTCCTCTGCATATCCCATAACATACACTGATGAACCTTGGTTGACGGACTCCCAAGACTGTGGACTATCTGGAACCTCAGAAGAGTTGGTGTCCGCAAATACCCTGACATAGTTTTGAGCCTGAGGGGAACCCAGTTGTGCCAATCCATGCACCACTCCTCTTCTACCCTGCTCAATGGGACCTGATAATGAAACTAAGGGCCTTGATGAGGTCGGAACTTCTCTCACCTCATCTGCTGCCGGAGAAATCAAAACTACTCGAACAAGTGCCTCATATGGATTCTCGGATGGATCCTCCTCAATAGAAATCATGATCTTTGATGGATCTGACTCCATAGTGTAACTTATATCTCCTTCTAACACCTTTGTAGACTTTCGAACCATGCTAACGGCTTGCGCTTGTCGTCTAGTAGTAATAGGCATCACTAAAAACATAAATAAGGTAAAGATTAGGAGTGGATACTTATGACTCAGTTCTATCGCACAATCTAGATTAGAAGGAAATGTGACCATCCTAAATATCTTGTAGCCTCCTATTTATAAGTGTGGTGCACAACACACACATAAACAAGACTTTATGAGACACGGTCTGTAGACAACCCTAGGACAGAACTGCTCTGATAACACTTTTATCACGACCCAAACCGATAGGCCGCGACGGGTGCCTGAATCCTAAATGTCGGACATCCTTAAGCATACATTTAAGATATAAACATGAATAACATATGTGAGGGAAAACTATCCAAAAGGCATATGTACATATACATGCGGAATATAATGGGCGAGCCGGCAAGGCTGTTGTAGACAACTATATACCCAAAACTGGAAGCCGACAAGGCCACATACTATCCAATTATACATAACTGTCTACAGACCTCTAACAGAACATACAACCATACAAGGGTGGGACTGGGCCCCGTCATACTCATATATATATATACAAACATATCATACTAAAATCCAAAGCAACTCCGGATCAAATGGAGCACACCAACTCTCGCTGATCAAGGATCCTAAGAAGTGGGACCGTCAGTTTGTCTACCTGCACCCGCGGGCATGAAACACAAGCCCCGGGAAATAGGGCATCAGTATGAATAATGTACTGAGTATGTAAGGCATCAAAATCAGTGCATAAGAGACATAGATGAAACATGGAATAAGGAATTCTGCCTGTAAGTCTAAATAGCTTTGCAAATCTTGAAGTAGTTATAATATCATGCACGTGTATGTAAATGTCGTGTCATGCATAGGTATAGGTGTACATAACATCATCAAGACTCTGAGGGCATCCCATCATATCATCTCGCCCATTGTGGGCAAAATCATCAACATATACCAATTGATCAGGTGGTGGTGCATATATAACACCGTAACATTTTCCCATATCCCATATACATATATATATACATATAAATACGTGTATATAACGCCATCTGATCATGGGTCAATGTAAATGTGTAAATGAATGAAATGCATGAAAATATGTTAATAATCTCAATATTCTTTTTGGATAAACTTTATCAATTGCGTATTATTATGAGACCCATGAACAGACGATATAATAATATGTCACATGGGGAATCAAGAACATAGAGAACCCTAGTACTTCTATGAATAGAGTCGTTCATGAAAACTGTGTGTTTGCTCATTTCTTTTGTATAATTTAGATCATGCCAAAAATAAAGAAGGGATAGCCTTAACATACCTATATTAGGGAAAAATTTATATGATATTCTTGAAAAAGACTGCACTGTACTCCTTTAGAACCGCAAAATTTCACGCTGCTATTGTGCTAAGAAATATCGTTGGTTGAAGAAATAACGTTGTAGTGTCTTTGTAGGAACTTGTAGGAGTTGTTAATTTGTAAGAAATTATGTTGCTAATGTGATAAAGCTCACGTTCTTGATTGTAGTGTTGTGTAAGGAATTGTAGGAATCTGATTGTAGTGGTTGAGAATGAAATGTTGTTTTTATTCAAAATTCTAGAAATGAAGTGTCTTGAAATTAATATATTAGGTTTCCACCTAATCATAAATGACCGAGAGTCATTTGTTTGGTAAGTGTATTGCTTCCATGTGGGGTGGGGGAGGGGTCTTAATCTTATCCTATAATCAATTAATTAATTAGATAATATCCTGCTATCCGATAATTAACCAATTACCCACATAATTAAAAATTATCTCACATTACTTAAAATTCTACTTATTTTTAATACACTTTATACATCGTACTATCACGGCCATATGGTACCTTGTATAGTACTAGTCCATAAATATCGGGTATTATAGCTCGGACCATATTTTATCCCAAATAAACAACCTTCAGTGAAACTCATTTTCTTTAATTCGTGTACCTTGTATCCTTAATGGAACCTACCTATTGCTTGTTATAAATATCATAAATACGTTAACATCAAGATAATCTCATCCCCAAGTCTACGCCGATTAAATGAAGACGAAACTTTTACGTACAAAAACGCGAGATGTAACATCCTTCCCCTCTTAGAACATTCGTCCTCGAATGTTTAACTCCCTGGGATCTATATAACTTTGGCAGAGTTTCCTTTGTAACAATACTACTACCACCTCTTCCTGTAGAACTCAATAATTCAACGCCACATAGTATCATATTATCAATCAATAACGATAATGGCCTCACATGACCAATGAGAATAACTAACACAAGAATCCATACACATACCTTAAGGTTGTGATGTATGAGTCGGACCCTTCTCTAGAGGAGGAAATAAGTAGGGATATCTAGAATTCATGTCTTCCTCGGCCTCCCAAGTCATTTCTTCCATTTTGTTGTTTCTCCAAAGTACTTTTACCGAAGCTACGTCTTTAGTTCTCAACCTCTGAACCTGTCTGTCTAATATAGCAATGGGAGTTTCTTCATATGATAGCTACTCTATAACTGGATGTACAGACTCCAAGTCCGAAGGCAAGTCTAACTCATATGCTACCTGGCCTACCTTACGTATGATCCTATATGGTCCAATGTACCGAGGGATAAGTTTCCTTTCTTACCGAACCTTATGACACCTTTCATCAGTGATACCTTTAGGAATACCCAGTCGTCAACCTGAAACTCCAAGCCTCGCTGCCGATTAACCGCATAAGACTTCTGACGGCTTTGAGCTGCTAATAGCCTTTCCTGTATAAGCTTAATTTTCTCGATTGCTTGTTGTACCAATTCTGGTCTTACTAACATAGTTTCCCCAACATTGAACCACCCTATAGGCGACCTACACTTCCGTCCGTAAAGAGCTTCGTATGGAGCCATCTGAATACTGGAATGGTAAATATTATTATATGCGAACTCAATAAGCGGCAGATGATCATCCCAGTTACCTTTGAAGTCTATCACACAAGCTCATAACATATCCTCAAGTGTCTGAATAGTACGCTCAACGTGCAACCGGAATATCTCCCGAATGTAGATCTGATCCAACCTCTCTGAAGTATAAGTAGTGGCCACTAGAATGAAGTGTGCTGACATGGTCAACCTGTCTACAATAACCCACACCGCATCAAACTTCCGCAAGGTCCGCGGCAACCTGACTACAAAGTCCATAGTGATGCGCTCCCATTTCCACTCAGGTATAGGCATCTACTGAAGTAGGCCTCCTAGCCTCTAGTGCTCATACTTAACCTGTCGGCAGTTTAGACATCTACCACATACTCCACTATGTATTTCTTCATCCACCGCCACCAGTAGTGATACCTCAGGTCACGATACATCTTCGTGGCACCTAAATGAATAGACTACCGTGAACTGTATGCCTCCTCTAGAATTCTCTCCCTCAGGCCATCAACATTAGGAACACATTGGCAACCTGAAGCCGCAGGACACCATCCTTTCCAATAGAAACCACCTTAGTACCACCCTGTAGTACCGTCTCTCTGAAAACTGCCAAGTGCAGATGATCGAACTACCGAGTCTTGATCTGCCCCAATAATGAAGACTGAGCAACAACACATGCCAGAACTCGGCTGGGCTCTGAAATGTCCAGCCTCACAAGTCTGTTAGCCAAGGACTGAATGTCCAGAGCTAGTGGCCTCTCCTCCACTGAAGTGAATGCCAAGCTACCCATACTCTCCGCCTTCCTGCTTAAGGCATCTACAACCACATTCGCCTTGTCGGGATGGTAAAGAATGGTGATGTCATAGTCCTTCAGTAACTCAATCCACCTAAACTGTCTCAAATTAAGGTCCCTTTGCTTGAACAGGTGCTGGAAGATGCGGTGATCGGTATAAACCTCACAAGACACTCCATATAAGTAATGCCTCCAAATCTAAAGAGCATGAACAAACGCTGCCAACTCCAAATCGTGCACGGGATAGTTCTTCTCATGGATCTTCAACTGACGTGAAGCATATGCAATAACTCGTCCCTCCTACATCAGTACACATCCTAAGCCAACGCGTGAAGCGTCACAATAAATTGTATATATCTCTGAACCGGAAGGCAACACTAGAACTGGTGATGTGGTCAATGCTGCCATGAGCTTCTGAAAGCTCGCCTCGCACTTGTCAGACCATCAGAACGGGGCACCCTTCTGGTTCAATCTAGTTAGAGGGGCCGCAATAGATGAAAAACCCTCTACAAACCGATGATAATAACCTGCCAATCCCAAGAAGCTCCTCATCTCAGTCGCTAAAGTAGGACGTGGCCAACTCTGAACTACCTCAATCTTCTTAGGATCCACCTTTATACCCTATCCGGACACCACATATCGCAAGAATGCTACGAAATCTAACCAAAACTCACACTTGGAAAACTTAGCATATATCTTTTGTTCCCGCAAGGTCTGGAGCACTACTCTCAAATGCTGCTTGTACTCCCCCAGGCTACGTGAGTAGATCAATATGTCATCAATGAAGACAATGAAAAAGGAATCGATATAAGGCCTGAACACCCTATTCATAAAATCCATGAATGTTGCTGGGGCATTAGTCAAGCCAAAGGACATCATCAGGAACTCATAATGACCATATCTAGTACGGAAGGAAGTCTTCGGAATATCTGAGTCCCGAATCCTCAACTGATGATACCCAGATCTCAGGTCGATCTTAGAAAACACCCTAGCACCCTGTAACTGGTCAAACAAATCATCGATGCGCGGTAACGGGTACTTGTTCTTGATTGTAACTTTGTTCAACTAGCGGTATTCAATACACATCTACATAGTCCCATCCTTCTTTTTCACAAATAACACTGGAGCACCCCAAGGCGACACACTCGGTCTGATAAACCCCTTAGCTAGTAACTCCTCAAGCTGTTCTTTCAATTCTTTCGGAGCCATACAGTACGGTGGAATACATATAGGCTGGGTGCCTGGAGCCAAGTCAATACAGAAATCGATATCACGTTCTAGCGGCATGCCTGGGAGATCAGAAGGAAACACATCGGCGAAATCACGAACTACTGGCACTGAATCAATCGTCGGAGACTCTGTGGTGGTGTCCCCCACATAAGCGAGATAAGCCAAACAACCCTTCTCGACCATATGTCGAGCCTTCAAAAAAGAAATAACTCTACTAGCTACACTAACTGAGGAACCTCTCCACTCTAATCTCGGCAACTCAGGCATGGCTAATGTAACAGTCTTAACATGGCAATCCAAGATAACGTGATAAGGAGATAACCAGTCCATGCCCAGGATGACTTCAAAGTCGGTCATATCAAGTAGCAAGAGGTCAGCATCAATCTTTATATAATACTTATCAGGCTTTTCTTATCAGGCTTCCACCTAGAAGTGTGACAATACTTACACGTTTCCTCATCAATAGCATCTTCCCAGTACAAGATACAGTCATTCGGACAAGCATCAATCTTTATATAATCAAGACACAACTTACTAATGGTATTCTTGGCCTCATAAAAAGAAGTAGAGATTTTTGCAAATTTAAATGCATCCCTAAGAAGATCTAGTATCATAGTCATTCCCTTGTCACTCAGCCCACACAAACACTTTATGTGATATAATTTTAACAACTCTAACTTTGAGTACTTGGACCCTTCGTACAGTTCTTGATTTTCATCTCTAAGAAAGTCAAAAAAGTCTTTGTTGTATGAGGCTGGCATTTCGTTTAACATTTCTTCTTCTCCCACTACTTGTGATGGACCTACATCAACTCTTTAGCATTTTAGAAGAATTTTATAAATTTGGATCGAAGTGCATTACAGTGTTATCGATGTCCTTTTGGGATTCCAAGTCTGGGAATAGCTCTGTATGGTGATTCTGATAGTGGGAGCGCGATCAGAAGTAAATTCGGAGGTCCGTAGGTTATTTTGGAGTCATTTGGCTAAAGTTAGGAATTTGAAGGTTTAGAGAAGTTTGACTGGAAGTGGACTTTTTGATATTGGGGTCGGATTCCGATTCCAGAAGTTGGAATAGGTCCGTAATGTTTGATATGACTTGTGTGCAAAATTTGAGATTAATAGGATGTGATTTGATAGGTTTCGGCATCGAATGTAGAAATTGGAATTTCTTAGATTCATTAGACTCGAATTAAGGTGTGATTCGTACTTTTAGCATTGTTTGATATGATTTGAGTCCTCGACTAAGTACGTGATATGTTTTGAGGCTTGTTGGTATGTTCGGACGGGGTCCCGAGGGGATCAGGTGAGTTTTGGGGTGGTTTCAGACCATTTCTAGACCATTTTTAGCTGCTGGTTTTTGGCTACAGCAGTGTGCTACGCGATCGCGAGGAATAGGTCGCGATCACGATGAGTAAAATGTGAGAAAATGGCCAGTGAATCGCGATCGTGGAATGCTTTTCGCGATCGCATAGAGGAAGGTTTCTGCTGCGTTGACCCGACTTTGGAAGATTGTATCTTGTAATCTATAAGGAATTTGGAGATGATCCAAAAATGAAAGTTGTATATATTTGTGTCTAGTTTTCATAAATTAAACAATTTGGTATTTGGAGTTGTTTCTAAAGAGTTATGGTTGTTACACTACAGCCTGTCCGGGAAGAGTTTGGAAATCGCATTGTGTTGTATAAAGCTGACTTTGGCCAAAGAATTGTTCATGCACTTGTGACACCGGGTTCTGGGATGACTATGGGATTTATTCATTATTTGAATTGGTTAAAAAAAAAATTGTTTACTCAGTGGAAGTCCATTATTTACAATTTAATGTAATTAAAGAAAATGATTTCGAAACTACTAAAATAAGAATTTAATTAACTTCATGGTGTTTGCTTGGTTGACAATGGTGTCCGGCGCCATCACGACCTTTATTGGATTTTGGGTTGTGACAATATCGGTGCAGTAATTAAAGAAATAATGGAGAAATAGCTTACCAAAACTGGAAAACACAGCGAAAAATCAAGTTTTTAGTGTATTATTTTTTACATTATAGAACATAAAAGAAGAAACAGAAAACAAAAATACATTAGGATATTGAGGCAATAAAATAGATTGCATGCCAGAAAATTCTAGGTTTATTGAGAAATCAAGCTAATAAACTGCATTAATCAACATAGGAACCAACACAGAAACCCCCAATTCAACCAAAAAACTCCAAATAAATAGAGAAACCTCAAATCCAACAGAGAATACCCAAAATAACACAAAAATAAAGTGAAAACCCACATGTAATTTACAAAATACAAAAATACCTGGTTACACAAAATCAGAATTGGAGTGCAAGAAAAATTGCAAATAAACTGAAAACTAGAGAGAGGCCGTGGATTTTCTAGCAACGTTACTCCAATTTGGTGAGATAGAGGTCGTCGCTTGGAGACTACAGTGGAGACTAGAGAGAGAGAGTGAGAGAGACGGCAAAATAGGTCTAAAACTTTAATTTTGGGTAATAAGGTCTAAAAGATTTTGGCGGAGAAAAAAATGAGGGAAAACAAAAATTAAGCGCTCTTTTGCTTTTAATGTACCATATCCCCCCGCCGAATTTATAATTAAATTGCGTAGGTCTTAAAAAGTCCCACAATTTGATACAATGTGGGGGAGTTACCGGCAACCGCCGCTAATTAACTGCCGCAATTTGACTATTTTTTTGTAGCATATCCTTTATCCTTCATGGTACTTACTTATCGCTTGTTATAAATAGCATAAATATGTTAACCTCAAGATAATCTCATCCTCGAGTCTATGTTGATTAACTAAAGACGAAACTTTTACGTATGAAAACGCGATATGTAACATCAAAGTACTGTAACATATCAAAATTTCACCTCCAAACACCTTCTGTATCGGATGGAATTAATTTTTTGAAGTAATCAATGCATCTGGCTTGCTGATGTCACAACTTTGTGCACTCTCGATGAAAATGTCATATCTCGAGATAGAAGCGTCCAAATAACGAGTCGTTTGTGCCATTGAAAAGAAGATTTCTGAAATATACAATATACATAAAGCTCTATGCTCCATCCTCTTTGATCCAGTCATGGTAAATCTTTAAATCAATGGCCGAAACTGAGACGATTATTCGGGCAGCATACTACCACTTTTTTTTTGTAGGTTTGGCGAGACAAAGTTTGGTGCCTCCTCATCCTTGGCTTTGGTGACAAAATTACATGGAGAACTTTTGTCTATAATATTTGGCTAGAAAGTACGTGGAGCATCCCTCATCTTCAAGCTTTGGTATGGGACAACTCCTTCTTGCAACTTGGTGAAGAAGTTCATGGAGCTTCTTATGTTTCAAGTTTTGACGGAACAATATGTGGAGTATTCTATCCTTCAAGATTCGGCGGAGAAGTGCACATCAAAATTATCACTATCCGTATTAAATCGTCGTGTCGCCAATACCGTGGGTTGCACTTCCTTTTCTTATCTTGCTGAGTCTCAATATCAGTCCAAGAAATCAAAAGTGATGTCCACATAATTGGTGGGGAACCACTTGGTGTCTTTTTTTTACAATTTTGTGACTTCAGTGAGATATTAGTTGGTATGCTACCTCCCTCGAAGAAGTATATTTCACGCCTCCTCCTTGAGGCTTGATGAAGAGACACATAATACATCCCCTCCTTGCGACTTGACGAGGCGGATGTTTGGAGTGACCATATACCATCCTTGGCAGGCGAGCACGTGGCGCATCCCATCCTTCAACCTTGTGGTGATGAATTACATAGAGTGACTCAACCTTAAAGATTTTGGTATTGAACCACATCTTCATTCCGTTTGGAGAAATCCATGGAGCGTCCTATGATTCAAGTTTTGGTGTAGAACAACCCCTTCTTGCAACTTGATGAAGAATTCCATGGAATGTCCTAACCTCCAAGCTTTAGCATAGAACAACATTTTCTTGCCATTTGGATAAGAATATTATGGAGCATTCCATCATTCAAGCATTAGAGTATAAAAAGCTCTTCTTGCATATTGGAGAAGAAGGGCATGAAACATTCTTTTCACAACTCGATGAAATAATATATATAGTGCTCCATATTTCTAGCTTTGGAGGAGGGCATCATCAGCTTCTTGTAGACTTTTTTTATTTTATTTATGTGACTGAACTTAGAACAAAATTCTAAGTTGCCTATGTATCTCCATAAAGAGAATCAAGTCATTATGTAGTTCAAAAGAGGTATAAGTTTGTTTTGTATGCAGTTTATACTCGTGCAGACAAGGAGTATAACAACTTGAAGACTATGCTCAAAGTTGAATAGCTTTACATCTTGAAGACTTGCTTAATTTGTAGAGCTTTGCATCTCTAAGACTTTTCTAAAATTTGAACAGCGCTTTGCAACTTGAAGACTTTGCTAGAATTTGAAGAGCTTTACATTTTGAAGACTTTGCTCCATTTGAAGAGCTTCACAACCTGACATCTTTTCTCTAATGTGAATAGCTTTGCAACTTGAAGTCTTTACTCGATTTTGGTGAGCTTTTCAAGTTGGTTATTTGGCTCGAATTTGAAGAGCTTCGCATTGAAGTTTTTTCTCTAATTTTAAGATCTATGCAAGTTGGAGATTTGGCTCGAGTTTGAGGAGTGTTGTGACATACAGTTTAACATCGTGTATTAAGTAGCATCATAACTTGCAGTTTAGGCACATGGGTCAAGGAGAATTGTGACTTGCATGGACTCTTCTATTTCAATTTCGGGTGAATACTTGCCCCCATTCTCGACATCGTCTACTTCTTTTTCATCATGAGTCTCAAAGACAGACAATCTTTAATCTCCACGTGTAGTCATACTCAATTACATAGCATGTGCATGGGTGGCCAACTCTTCAAAAATTTTAGGCTTTATTCCTTGCAAGATGTTGTGAAGTCACCAATGCATACCTTGGATGCACATTTCGATGCCAGAAGTTTCGCTAAAACGGTCTTTGCATTTGAGACTTAAACTCCTCCAGCGATTGTTGAATTCGATAACTCGCTCCTCCTTCTATTGGCTGGCATTTGTAAGTTCAATCATGTTCACAATGAGCCTCGAGCTATAGAAGTGATTGAGAAATTTTTGCTCGAGTTGCTCCCAACTATCAATGGAACCAGGTTCAAGATATGTATACCAATCGAAAGCATTTTCTTCGAGAGATCGAACTAGCTTCTTGACAAGGTGATCATCATAAGTTCCAGCATCATTACACGTCTCAACAAAGTGCGCAACATATTGATTGGGATTCCCTTTACCGTCAAATTATTGAAGCTTAGGAGGTTGATATCCGCTTGGCATATTCAAGTTATCAATCTTTTGTGTGTACGGCTTTGCGTATGTAAGGAAAGATTTAGGATAAGGCTCAATTTATCTTTTATGGCTCCTATAATGAAGTCCTTAAATTGCTCAACATCAATCTGTCCATCAAAGAGACTTGGAGCTCTTTGGTTATTGTTGCTAGATTTGCAGAGGACTCTCTTTTCTCTTGAATTTATAGAAACTTCATAGGTGCTTGGGGTGATTCTTCCTCCGTTATACTCTCCACCATATTCCTCAACTTGGAAATTTTATCATCTTGATATTTCATGTAGTTTGTCAGGCCTTCAATTGCTTTTGTCAAATTTGCAAGTTCTTCTTCTACAGTAGAAGCTTCAATCATCATCATTTGCATGATCGCCACAGAGGACGAAGAATGGTATGGATCATCACTTGGATAGAGAGAATATTGTAGAGTGACACGAGGAGATATTGAAGAAAATTTGTTGCTCAAGACTTCATCATCTTTCAGCATGAAGGGATTATGGGACTGGCAACGACACTCTTTTGAAAGGACAAACCGCGCCAAAGTTCGTTCAACTACCTCAACGATGTTGTTCCCTTCTTCTAGCATGTACGAAAAGGATCTTAATTCTTTTGGAGAAGATGAACCAAAAACATCAGTTGTGGACGACACTTCAAGCATTTGTTGTCCTAGCATCTCGGATTTTTTTCTTTTGATTTGGCCAACAATATCCATGGAAACTTCCAATCCGCTTTTGGTGTTAGATCTTGGGTTGATTTTCATTGAGGTCATCTTGGTGTTCTTGAACTTCGAAGAAAGGAGATGAGAGGTATAGATGGTCCCACTGGACGTGCCAAAATTTGTAACAACTAAATTTTATTCCTGAGAAACAATAATCAAAAAAAGAAATATAGAGATAAATATTACGTTGAATTTTCAAGTGACGGGATTACAAACTCTAGAGTATCTCAAATCTAAAGAGATGTAGTCCTATGATTCGCCTCGGTTTCGGCTTCGTCTTCAGATTTGGATTTGGTCAAATGATCGATTGATTGATTAATTTTTTTGACCAAATTTATTTGTTAATATTAACTCAATATTAATTAATCCAAATTAGACTGTTACCGTAACGGTAATTCAATTTCCTCCGTTTTAATTTTGTCGTTATAATTTGGCAGTTTGCATAAAATGGTCATTTTATAAAACAACCATTTTGAGTTGCAACCTTACATGAAGAGTTGTAACTCTTCAGTATAACCCAACATTTTTTGGCTATAAATACACGAACTCTCCCTCAGATTTTCCTTACGAAAATTCTGATTTCTCCTTCTTCTTTATGCATTGTTTTAACAGAAAAGAAAGCAGTAAGTGTGATTTACTAGTGTTCTTTGCATTCGTTGTCACTGGGGTTTGAAGTGCCGCTACACCTGTGAGGGTAATTCGTTCTATCCTGGGAGGAAATAATCCTAAGCCTCAGGTACTAGGAGGGGATTAAGTTCCTTAAGGAAATACTGTGAATTCAGTGGGCTCGGAATAATTTTGTTCTTCTACATTCTGCTTTTATAGCATTTTTTAATATATTTACGAATACAGATTACTAACAAGCTTAAGGAACTTACTTTATTTTTCTGTATTCTTCTTATATTTTGTTTGAGGGAGAGTAAATCCTTGTGATTTCTATTCTCGATTTGGAGACTAAAATCTTCGTATTTTCTACTCCTTTTGTGTTTGGTTTGAAGAAATAAAATCTTCGCCGTTGTATTTAATATTTTTCTGTTAAAGTTATTCGATTTAAAGATTTTATGTACTTCACCGTTAATTAATTTTGTTTCTGTTTTGTGATTAACAGAAATGACAGAAACATGAACTCTTGTGGTTGGATCTACGAGCAATGTTGCTTCTTCCAGTCGTTCTGTGCCACCACCGACTCCGGCGAAAAAGCCCGAAAAAATTTTCGGGATTGACTTCAAACGAGGGAAACAAAAGATGTTCTTCTATTTGACTACTTTGAGTCTACAGAAGTTCATCAAAGAAGACGTTCCAGTTCTGCCGGAATGAACTCCTGAGAATGAACGTTTTATGGTGACTGAGGCATGGAAGCACTCAGATTTTGCAAGAATTACATTCTTAGCGGACTGGAGGATGATCTTTACAACGTCTATAGTAATATGGAAACTTTGAAAAAACTATGGGAGGCGTTGGAAAAGAAGCATAAAATCGAGGATGTCGGTTTGAAGAAATTCGTTGCAGCCAAGTTCTTGGACTATAAGATGGTAGACAGCAAGCATGTCATTACCCAAGTTCAAGAGCTTCAAGTGATCACTCATGATCTCCTTGATGAAGGTATAATACGAACTAATACTTTTGGTTAAAGTATAAATTATGTTACTAATTATGAATTTTTTATTGAAGGTTTGGTCATCAATGAGGCATTTCAAGTTGCAGCAATAATTGAGAAGTTGCCTCATTTATGGAGGGACTTTAAGAACTACTTGAAACACAAGCGCAAGGAGATGAAACTCAAAGATCTCATCATTCGATTAAGGATCGAGGAGGACAATAAAGCTGCAGAATAGAAGACACGTGGGAACTCAACAATTATGGGAGCAAATATTATTGAAATTGCTCCAACTAATACGAAGAAGCGGAAGAAGTCTTTTGGACCAAACAACTATCCCAGCAAGAAAAAATTCAAGGAAAACTGCCACAATTGTGGAAAGGCTGGACACAAAGCTGCAGAATGCCGCGCTCCAAAGAAAGAGAAGAAAAAGGGTCAAGCAAATATGGTTCAAACAAATGATAATATTCATGACTTGTGCACTATGTTGTCTGAATGAAACTTAGTGGGAAATCCTAAGGTGTGGTGGATTGATTCTAGTGCCACTCACCATATTTGTGATGTTAGAGAAGCATTTGCTTCATATGTTCCCACTGGACCCGACGAGACACTTTTTATGGGAAATTCTGCAACGGCGAAAATTGAAGGTTATGGAAATATATTCCTAAAGATGACCTCCGGCAAGGTGGTGACTCTGAAAAACGTTTGTCATGTTCCTGAAATACGGAAGAACTTAGTTTCTATTTCACATCTCATCAAGAACGGGTTTATTTTACCAACCGTCTTTCTGGATGTAGGCATCGTCATATTAATAATAAGACAGAGTTTAGGAAATTGAGTTCTTACAACTGAGCTCTACCATACGATCTAGAGTAAGAAGAAAGAGTGACAGTCCTAAATGCGATGTATCCTCCTACTTATAAGTGTGGTGCACGACACACCCATAAACAAGACTCTACTAGACACAACTTGTAGACTCCCTAGGACAAAACTACTCTAATACCACTTTTGTCACGCCACGAACCTGGGAGGCGAGACCGGCACCCGGTCTCTCACCTATTCTTGTGTACCAACTTGCGACTAAGGGACTCTGAACATAAAATGTCATACTTTGGTCATGGTCCACATTGCAAGAAAATTGCAAATGCTGATTAAATATCAATATAAAGTTGGGCCGACAAGGCTGTCATAACTACTACATTTGGCAAACCAACAAAATATACATAAAAGGCCTACAAGCCCAACATAATGCATTAACTATCAGGATATGTCTACAAGCCTCTATTGATGGATGTACTCTGATCGAAACAGGACCCCGACCTACATATAACATATATACATAAGATGTACGTAAAGCTCTAGACCTAGGAACTCCGAAGGGCATAGAGCTTACCGATCAAGCTAAACTCGAGTAACACCTAATGAGGAGATCTACCCGTCTGTCTGCCTGAACCTGCACGCATGAAATGCAGCACCCCCAGAAAAGAGACATCAGTACGAAATAATGTACCGAGTATGTAAGACAATATATTGAAAGCTGAAACTGGACTGATAATATAATAACTGAAAGTAACTTGCAGTCAAACATAATTTGAAGATATGCTCACATGTTGATACTGACTCAACTCTCTCAATATAGTAAGTAAAATAGTTGTTCGGCCTTATAAGGCTCGGTATATATAACTGTTTTGTCATAGTAGGCTCACTCATAGGTGCTCGGCCATACTAGGATTTCTATCTTGGCCATGTTGGGCTCGCTCATAGGCACTCGGATACAGTAGGCTCTGTATATAACTTACCATCTGATCTGGGGTTTCCTAATAGGGTCCTGCCCATCGATATTAGCTTGATGGTAGTGAAAATATTATAGTACTGTATATATATAGACTCTCTGCCCGCTTGACTGGAAGAAGACAGTACTCAATTGAATATGAAGTCCCAGTAAGGGAGAATACTGTAACTTAGGAGACTAGGATAATGTATATAAATTCGGAGTATGAACTTCTCTTTATGCCTTGCTATCAAACATATGTAATTACGATATCATGCAAAAATGAAGGAAAGGTTTAGCCTTAACATAACTGAGCCGATTCTCTTGACAATCCTTCCAACCCATGTCAATTATGACAACATGAAACGAAGTATCAAAGTAGGAGAAAATCCATATAATATTCTTGAGAAAACTTTCACCGTACTCCCTTAGAATCGCAAAATCCTTTTGCTATTACCTTATGAAATCTCTCATGGATTTGTTGTAGCTTCATCCATAACTTAGCAAATATAAGCATTCCTCTTTAAAGCTTATGAACAATATTATTGATTAGAAAATGGAATGTTTTCTACTATATGCAAGGATTATGATCGTGACATTGTCGGCTTTGTTGATAACATTCTTTAGCCAAATGACATAAAGTCCTTATCTCTTAAAAGGTTGCCATCTTGCAAACTCATTTAAGAGTCACCTAATGGCTCTTTGTATGGCTGCCACGTTGGGAACATTTCCCACTCAATGATTATCCACTTAATCCCTTAATTAATTTGTTAATCCCCCATTAACTAATAATTACCCGAGTATCCACATAATTAGGAATTATCTCAAATTACTTAAAATACTATTCACTTTTAATACATTTTGTACACCTTACGATTATGGTCATGTGATACTTTGTATGGCACTAGTTCATAAATACGGGGTATTATAGCTTAGACCGTATTTTACCACAATTCTTTGATTCGCTCACCTTCTCACCTTCACGAATTTACTCAACACTTTTTTGAAATAGCATAATGCTTATAATATCAAAATAATCTCATTCCCGAACTTACGTCGATTAACTTACGACAAAACTTTAACGTACAAAAATGCAGGATGTAACATCTCATTTCCGAGCTTATATCAATTAACTTATGGCGTACTTCCACGTAAGAAAACATGAGGTGTAACATAATTCTCCCCCCCCCCCCCCTCTTCAGAACATTCGTCCTCGAATGTTGATCTGATGTACTTATCATTTTTATAACTTATGTCTTCCGAATACTCTAGTACTTTCCTTGCCATCTAGGCAACTGCACGGCGAATAACTCCAAAGGCTAGGGCATTCCCCCCTTTTGGCCTCTTTCTTACACCATGACTTGTGGTCAGAATCCTTCCAATCTCATAACTGTTGCTACCTTCTGTCACGCAGCATGTACGACTCTGACCTTGTAAACACGCCTATGTGACTCTTTGCTCTTTTTTCCTCCAGCATTTTAGCCAATCTCTAGGCCTCACTTTGTAAACATATACAGAGCTTGATAAGATTTCCCTCTAGGAATCTATGGATATACTGAAGTTATTTGCCTGGTATTTTGTTGAACTTACGAATATTGTTATATCTTATTTCATAGGTCCATTTATCCATTCATATGAATTTAGTGCCATAACTCTTACTTTGATTTATTGTTACTG
Organism: Nicotiana knightiana; assembly: GCA_005239525.1. NCBI lineage: Eukaryota > Viridiplantae > Streptophyta > Magnoliopsida > Solanales > Solanaceae > Nicotiana > Nicotiana knightiana. The sequence continues at coordinate 69,017 of ML385925.1, forward strand.
AGGTTTGCTATGTTCTTGTCATTGCTTCTTATCATAGATGAATAAATACAAGTCCTTCAATTCTTCCTTATTACTGTTCATTTAAAGGATGGAATCCTTATCTCCTCTCAGATGTTGGAACTTTATCCACCTATTGTTGATTCACCTCAATATTGATCTACAATCTACTTTGATAACTTGAAACCCCTTACGTAATCAGTAGGACTCACGTTGCATCGTGAAACATTTGAAGTGATTTTCGTGATCCACCTAGGGCGATACTATACTTTCATAACCATATTTCACAGCATCCCAATGTGATTTTCCTTACGCGGGTATTTTAATCCTGTGCAATTCATGAAATCTCCTTTTTTTTCTTCAAATCATTACTCAATCGAAGGCCCAAACGTCATCCTTTATTTATCACAATTACACCCTCATTCTATTACCAGGGCAGCGTTCCATCTTTTCTAAATGCTACTATTCGACTCCTTTGAGTTCATTAGAGATATATTGATCTTTGTATAACTTAGAGAAACCATCAGATATTCTTGTTTTTATGGGATTAATCCCGAGGACTTATCCATTTTCGTCACCTTCTCACTTGCCTTCTCCCTTTTTTTATCCTTACTCCTGTCTTCCTAACACCTTGTCGCTCCACCATACTTTAGCTTGCGACCTACACACGACCTACACATATCTATTAATACTACTCGCAACCTTTATTCAACTTGCATGCACCATAGATTTCCTTCTATTATTCTGGAACATCAAACGAGACATCACATTATCTCTAACTCTTCTTGACTCTCTTAACTAGACCTCTTGATACCTAGAGACCATAGGCTGGAAGATATGCCACTGACAACGCCACTTTTATCCCTAGATACTGAATCCCCGCGCTTTTAGCCTTCTATCCGAAGTATGGACTATTCACAACCTTCTGCATTTGAGTATCTCGTACGTTGTTCACCTTTACCTTACTTACCTTAAAATATCGCATCACATCTTCTATCTCTTTAATGACCTCCCATTCACACAGGTATAATTCACATCCATAACTTGAAGCTCTCTTATAATACTTGCACCTCTTGTGCATACACAATCTGGTGGTAGCTCCATGCTGAATTTTTACGAGGCTGGTACTCTTCTAACTGGCTCTATCGTAGGGCCGTTATAGAATATGGTGGTTTTGTTGTACTATCTCTTTTATGCCTCTGATATTACAGATGATCCTGCAAGGTTCTCAATCATGATTTCTATAATTGTTTGGGCCAATAATCAGACTCCTGGTTTACTTGGTTGATGTAACTCTTTAGTTTCCTCTTCCTTCTGAGTAGCCTTTGTGTAGGCTTATCTTCCGATCTGGGGCTCATGGCATTTAATTATTACTTTAGCCTTTCATGGCCGCTATGGAATATCTATGATACAATCTTTTTAACAATCAATCATTTGTCTATGACCTGGACTCAATTATTTCTTTCAACATATATGTTGCATGGATAATATTCTGAAATCTTAAATGCATTCATAACGTAACTAACTCAGGATCATTGATCGAATAATTCCTTTCGTTCCTTCTCAATTTTCTTTAAATGTAAGCAATTACTTTTCCTGGTCGTTCTACAGCTTATTGCATAAATACTTGGCTTATCTTAGTGCCCACACATATTGGAATTCTGTGCAACCCATATGATCTTGAATATCACCTTTTGAAAAAAATTTCTTCTTCCCATTCATAGCCACGATATGTGCCACTTTCTTATGGAGTACATAGAATGTTGTTATGAGACTGTTGTTCCAAGACCATTTCTTCTTCAAGTTACTATGCTTAGGTTGAAGCCTTTTTCCTTATTTCCTTAGCTAGTCTTTCGTTGTTGTACTTAGGGAAGACCCTATAACTCTTGTGAAACTGCGAGCTTAATACATCGTATACCCAATAAAATTTTTGATGTTCTTCTTTGCCTAAAATTATCCGTAGTTACTTACCTCCACACCCTTATACTTGTAGGGTTGCTTCTGAACTGATATTTTGAATGTCTCCCTAGTGTCACTATCTTTTTTTACCATAATACTCATATCAATATTTCACGTAATCTTTCTCGGGTTATTTCATTTGTCTTAACTTACGTCTCGCACTGGCTCCTTATCTATCAATAACATCCCGGGCTGGAACCCTTACGTCCTCTCCTTGGCGTCGTGCTTGCTTAATGTTCTGGAACCGTAGCATATCCAGAGTATTTGAATAAGAGAAATATCATTCCTTTCTCATTCTTCTTTTATTCGCATTCTTCCTTTACCATTTTATAGTTACTAGAATCATTTAATTCTGATTTAATGTCACATCACTCTATATTCCCCAATTTAGGAGAGTACTAAGATTTAGTGCTATGATGATCTACATATAGATGTTTTACCTCTTCATCGTTGGCGTCTTTTCACATCATAGGTGACCTTACTCGCCTTGCGGTAATCCTTCTGCACCAAGGATAACGAAACTCCTTACTTACGATGGTGACACCTAGTGTAACTGGCACACACAATTCCTTAAGATTAACTTTGCTCTCATGCTTGCTTTAGGGAAGAGTCTAATGACCATTATCTGAATTTTTCATGAATCTTCTTCTGTTGTCCATTCTATTATTGCCGGAACTAAATCTGAAATTCTCATGATGCCGACTATTATCAAATCACCCCTTCCCTAATTCATGTTTAGCTTATCTTGCTCACCAATATTGGTTTCTATTACTCTGGTGTGTAACTTTTCCTTTTGCTAATCGCGTTAGAGTTGCGAACTTATTTCTCGAAATGAGGATATGAATTTATGGCTATATTCTTTTGTTGTCTCAAGGCCTTTCACCTCTCGTCTCTTCCTTCACTTTACTATAGATTCTGTAATACTGTCATCTTTTGATCTACCGTTTTTCATCCATGTATCACATCTTACTCTTAATGCTTCCTTATCTCTCTTCTTATTTCCCTACTAATATTTTTTCCTATCCCTTTCTTTTGAAAACTTCAACAAGACATTATTTTTATTTTAGCACCCCTTGCTTCATTCATTGGCTCTTCGGCTTGCTCAACGTGTTTGCTCTACTTGGGACGGGAGCCACACTAAGGTGGTATTTATCCCTTCCAGGATTTCAGTGTCTATCTTCTTAATTTTCTTGATCATGCTAGTATTCACATCTCATTGTAATGTTCTAGAATGCACTGGGTGTCTCACAAGGAGGTCTATTAGCACATTTGTAATATCCTTCATAAATGTCTACTAACTCAAACAATCCATCCATCATTTTGGGTTACTCTAATCCCAGTTGGATCCTGATATCATGTCCTTCTCTTAAACCATATTCGTTTGCTCCCATAGGGCATGACTAAGATGGGTGTGGCCGATTGTACATACATCTGTTACTGTTGAAGGTAACTCAAAATGCTTATCTCTCTCTTCCCGAATTGTACATAATGTTCATCCTTACTGACTGGGTACCTCGTACCCTTTTTCACCTTGCTTCTTGTACTTGTTGAAACTTGTACCTTTTGATTCTCTCATTGCTTTTTACCACATGGGTGGATAGATATTCATGCCTTAAGGCTTTTTATCAAGATGCTTACACCTCTTAGTACACACATGATCTGCTGAATATCTCACATTTACTCATCATAAGCATCATGCAGAATCGAGTTCCTCAAGCTCAGATCTTCCATAGCCACATGAAATCTTTTACCAACCATATTTCTAGATGTAGGCATCGTCGTATTAATAATAAGACAAAATTTAGGAAATTGAGTTCTTACAGCTGAGCTCTACCACACGATCTAGAGTAAGAAGAAAGAGCGACAGTCTTAAATGCCATGTAGCCTTCTGCTTATAAGTGTGGTGCACGACACACCCATAAACAAGACTCTACTAGACACGGCTTATATGATTCCCTAGGACAGAACTACTCTGATACCACTTTTGTCACACCCTGAACTTGGGGGGCGATCGGTACCCGGTACCTCACCTATTCTTGCGTACCAACTTGCGACTAAGGGACTCTGAACATACAATGTCATACTTTGGCCCTGGGCCACATTGCAAGACAATTGCGAATGCTGGCTAAATATTAATATAAAGCTGGTCCGACGAGGCTGTCATAACTACTACAGTTGGCAAACCAACAAAATATACATAAAAGGCCTACAAGCCCAACATACTGCATTAACTGACAGGATATGTCTACCAGCCTCAACTGATGGATGTACTGTGATCGAAACAGGGCCCCGACCTACTCATAACATATATACATATATACCCAAGATGTACGTAAAGCTCTAGACCCGGCAACTCCGAAGGGCATGGAGCTTACCGATCAAGCTGAACTCGGACAACACCTAATGAGGAGGTCTACCCGTCTGTCTGTCTGAACCTGCACGCATGAAATGCAGCGCCCCCAGAAAAGGGACATCAGTACGAAATAATGTACCAAGTATGTAAGGCAATATACTGAAAGTTGAAACTGGACTGATAATATAATAATTGAAAGTAACTGGGAGTCAAATATAATTTGAAGATATGCTCACCTGCTGATACTGACTCAACTCTCTCAATATAGTAAGTAAAATAGTTGTCCGGCCTTATAAGGCTCGGTATATATAACTGCTTTGCCATAGTACGCTCACTCATAGGTGATCTTTGTATCTCAGCCATGCTAGGCTAGCTCATAGGTGCTCGGCCACAGTAGGCTTGGTATATAACTTACCATCTGATCAGAGGTTTCCAAATAGGGGCCTACCCATCGATATTAGCTCAATGGTAGTGAAAATATTGAAGTACTGTATATATAGACTCTCTGATCGCTTGACTCGAAGAAGACAAGACTCAATTGAATATGAAGTCCTGATAAGGGAGAATACTGTAACTTAGGAGACTAGGATAATGTATATAAATTCGGGAGTATGAACTTCTCTTTATGCCTCGTTATCAAACATATGTAATTACGAGATCATGCAAAAATGAAGGAAAGGTTTTGCCTTAACATACCTGAGCCGATTATATTGACAATCCTTCCAACCCATGTCAATTGCGACAACATGTAACGGCGGATCAAAGTAGGGGAAAATCCATATGATATTCTTGAGAAAGATTGCACCGTACTCCCTTAGAATCGCAAAATCTCATTGCTATTACCTTATGAAATCTCTCATGGACTTGTTGTAGCTTCATTCATAACTTAGCAAATATAGGCTTTCCTCTTTAAAACTTATGAACAAGATTATTGATTAGGAAATGGAATGTTTTCTACTATATGCAAGAATTATGATCGTGACATTGTTGGCTTTGTTGATAACATTCTTTAGTCAAATGACATAAAGTCCTTATCTCTTAAAAAGTTTCCATCTTGCAAATTCATTTAAGAGTCATCTAATGGATCTTTGTATGACTGCCACGTTGGGAACATTTCCCACTCAATGATTATCCACCTAATCTCTTAATTAATTTGTTAATCCCCTATTAACCAATAATTACTCGATTATCCACGTAATTAGGAATTATCTCAACTATTCACTTTTAATATACTTTGTACACCTTACTATTATGGTCATGTAGTACCTTGTATGGCACTAGTCCATAAATACGTGGTACTATAGCTTAGATCGTATTTTACCCCAAAATTTCAAATTTAGAGAAAATTCATTTTCTTTGATTCGGTCACCTTCTCACCTTCACGAATTTACTCATCACTTGTCTGAAATAGCATAATGCTTATAATCTCAAAATAATCTCATTCCCTAACTTACGTCGATTAACTTACGATAAAACTTTAACGTACGAAAATGCGAGATGTAACATAATAGCTACAACTTCAGAACGAAATAAGTCAGTCAATTGAAAATAATAGCTACAACTTCAGGAAATAAGCCAGTGACATTCAGAATTACCAATCCTTAAAATCTAGATGAAAATACCATAAAAACTAACACAGCTCAAGGAAATAGAAACACATAGATTGTTGCGGCGCACAACCCGATCACACTACATCACATAATCCTCTCTTATTTCCTTGTAACAACATTAACAATAATGAATAATATATATATATATATATATATATATGTTGCGGATCCCACCATATCACAATATCAATATCATAATTCACTCTTATTTCACCGAAACAACCCACCCTTATTCCACCTGTTGTAACGTGCAACTCGATCCCACCGTATAGTACAAATTCACCCTTATTCTACCATATAAATCCACCCTTATTTCACCTGTTGCGGCGTGCAACTCGATCCCACCATATCAATACCAATTACTCAATGTTGTCACGACCCAAATATCCCTCTGAAACACGTCGTGACGGCACCTAGTCTCTACGACTAGGTAAGCCTAACAATTTACAAAAAATACCAATAACGAAATTAAAGCTTAACTTCTAACTGAAATAAATACTGAAAAATCAGAAAAATGATGCTGCTCGGCATTTACAATAACCAAACACTAACTTACACAGCTCTCCTAAAACCCGGAATCTCATGAGTCACAAGATACAGAAAAAAAATAACATCTCTACACACTGGAGTCTAGGGAAAAAAAGGCAAATACAGAAAGTGTTTAACACGGGGAAGAATAGAAAGGGGACTCTGAGGTCTGCGGACGCGGAAGATATGCCTTGAAGTCTCCAAAAGTTGTCACGAACTCACTGGTAATGCGACTGATGACGAGCACTTGAATCTGCACACAAAACATGTGCCGAAGAGTAGCATGAGTACACCACAATTTGGTATCCGGAAAGTGTCAAGCATGATTGATCACGCCCAACTCTAGTCCTAAAAAGGATAAGTGGTCGCTGCAAATATAATCCGGTCTAAAAGTCCGGAGTCAAATCCCACAGAGAACTAAGGTTTTGCTATAATTGTTCGATATTGCTAAGAAACACAAGTCCAAACAATTTCCTAATTATAGAGATTATAATATTTATTTCTAACGAATTAACTAACAACTATTATAAAGCAGCAAAATTATCAACTAACAAGGATGAAATTTGGGACAGAACTAAGGATGTCTAGAGTTATGATTTCTCCAAATGTTGGAATCCTTCCCGCTATGTTCACTACAATTTTGCTTATGTATTCTCTACTGATCCTGATCACTTTAGGTGTCGTAATTCTCTCTCGAGTAACTACAATAATTTTCTAGATATATTCTCTCGAACTACGCTAGTTGGCTTTATCTAACCGCTCATTATGACCACATCAAAGCTTTGTTATTTCTAAACCTACCTTTAAATTCGTTGTATTGATTTCTCACATACTTTAGGAGTTACGTTATTCAACAACCACTTAAATATGTATTATTTCTCAAATAACACATAATAAATAGGCACAGTCAATCGATGATCATTCAATCAACAAATGCGAACTTGAGGTGCTCCAGCTACTCTTCGCAAATGTGATGAGTTGCTTGCAAATGCGAACACATCAGAGGTCGCAAATGCGAAGCCTGACCTTGCAATTGCGATGTCGGAGGCCTGCACCAAATCTGAAACACACCAGCACTCGTAAGTCCAAATTTCACTCCATAGCCTATCTGAAACTCACCCGAGCCCTCGGGCTTCTAAACCAATTATGCATACAAGTCTAAAAACATTATACAAACTTCCTAGTGCGATCAAATCACCAAATTAACACCTAGAACTACGAATTGAGCATCAAATGAACAGAGATTTTCAAGAAAAGTCATAAACTTCTTATTTCACAATCGGACGTCCGAATCACGTCAAATCAACTCTGTTTCTCACCAAATTTGACAGACAAGTCATAAATATAGTATTGGACCTATACCGGATTCCGGAACTAAAATACGAACCTGATATCCAAAAAGTAAAACATTGGTCAAACATTCAAAGTCATTAAGCCTTTAACTTTCAAATTTCAACAAACTGTGATAACTCGGGCTAGGGACTTCCGAATTCGATTTAGGGCATACCGCCAAGTTCCAAATCATGATACAGACCCACCGGGACCGTCAAAACATAAATCCGCGTCCGTTTTCTCAAAACGTTAATCGAAGTCAGCTCAAATAGATTTTAAAGGAAAACATTTCATATTTTCTCTTTTTAACATAAAAGCTTTCCAAAAAAATACCCGGACTGCGTACGCACATCGAAGAAGGCTAAAATGAGGTATTTAATGCTTCAAAGCGCATAATTAAATTCTAAAATGTAAGATGACTTATCGTGTCATCACAAAATTCTTGAAATTCGATAATTTAATTTTAAATACAAGTAAAGACAATAAATTTTGATTATAACTCTAATAGAGTTTGTAAGAAATCATAACCACCCGAAGTGGTAAATATTTTATATCTTTCCATGATCAAATTCATGTATGATATTGAGCACAAGAAATGGAAACACGTCGCATTGAATTTGTTTCATTCTCATTCCCTTAAGAGAATGTGATAGCAATATGTGATAAGTATGAGAGAAGACAAACTTATTATCATGAATGTATTAATGGGTGTGGACGTGGAAATAGACGAAATCATAATCTTCATTATTGTGATAATGAGAATAATAAGGATTCTCAAAATAATCCTTCACTCTGTGAAAGTAATATGTGTCATCGATTTGACATGAGATTTTGTATAGCACATATAGATGATTATTTTCCATTCATAATGTGAATGTGATGACATGTGACTAATGAATACATATTCATTCTTGGAAAAATATGAGTGTGCTAGTGGTAGTGAATATACCACACTCACCTCTAGAAAGAGGTTTGAGATGGAATAAGAATATAAATTTGTTATTATGGCATGCAAGGTCATTGATCGCGTACCTATTGTGATTATGCCAAAATATTATGGCAATGTGATTACAGGGCAAAAGTATTGGAAGTAATATATCTTGCCTATAAAAATACCATGACCATAATGGTATAACTTTCTTCTTGAAAGACATATTCACCATATGGATGTTGATGAATATGTGATAGTAAAAAATTAATTGAGATCTCTACAAGAGACAATTATACAATTTTGGAGAAATAAAATTGATTATGAATAAGGTATCGTATTGTAGTAAGTCTCAAAGAAACTTATTGAGTTTCTAAAGTATTCACGAAAGTGGTTGATTACATTGAGACTATAAATAAAGGAAATATTTAATATCTTCTATTACTACAACTTGTAGCGAGGTAATATATATGTGAAAAGCTACCCGCTTTATTCTCCAATTTGTACTACAAAACATAAAATAATTCCATAATAAAGTAAATTTTATTGATATAAAAACTCATATCATAATAAACTTGGCGTTTATTGATAATTGCACACATCATGGTATAAACCTAGAGTTTATCAATATTAATAATTTATCTAGTTGGCATAATTGATTTAGCCATATCAATTTAAGTATGGTGTGAAAAATAAAAGAGAATGTCACGCCCCGAAATCCCACCATCGGGTCGTGATGGCGTCTAACGTTGAACCCGCTAGACAAGCCAACGTATACAATTAAACTAGCATGATAACCTTGAATCAACAGAACAAGCTAAAGCAGTTCACAACTTAACAGCGGAAATAAAATATAGTTCAAAACTAAGTAAACACAACATCATACATCGACACATAATTTTCCCAAAACGTGGAGTCACAAACTCACGAACTGTCTATAAGAGTGCTAAATACAAAGTCTAAAAGGAAATACATGATTGTCTCTGAAACTAGAGGAAAAACAAGACAGAAGCGAAGACATAGGGATGGGAGAGACGCCAAGTCCCATGAACGCCAGCGGGTATACCTTGAAGACTCTACGATAAGCTGGAAGACACTCTCACTAATGATGTCCTCCGGGTCCGGCTGCGTAATCTGCACAACATAAAGAAGTGCAAGTGTAGCATCAGTACAACTGACCCCATGTACTGGTAAGTGCCNGCCCTTTGTGCTTTAACACTCTTCCTTACCATAGCAAATAGTGCACGACATCACCCTTCGTGCTTGAACACTCTTCCTCACCCAAACAGCAATCACAAACAAGGGCAAGGGAGTAAACAGAATAAAAATAGAAATCCCGGCAAGGGAACATCAATTAAATAATTAAATCCCGGCAAGGGAACATCAATTAAACAATTAAATCCCGGCAAGGGAACATCAATTAAACAATTAAATCCCGGCACGGGAATATCAATTAAACAATTAAATCCCGGTAAGGGAACAATAACAGTAATCTCTTCCTCTTTCTTTCACTTTCATTTCATAATTTACTCTATTACTTGAGACAATGCTCCAAAGGATTCAATTATCTCATATATCTTCACCATTCGTGTTACAATCTGAGCCAATGCTCCTCGAAGTTTAAAGATCACAATTCCTTTCACATACTCTTTACAACATATAGAAATCATCAATTAAGCATGGAGGTTACAACAAAATCAGAATATTCTCAATATAAATACTCAAGGTCATGCTAGACACCAATGTATAGATACTCGTCACCATGCCTATATATCGTACTCGACAATTAGCAAGTAGCAATTAAGACTCAACTCTTATTCCCTCAAGCTAAATTTAGACCAAACACTTACCTCGGGTCCAAAATATAGCAATCAGCCCTCTAACACCGCCTTTTCTTTAGAATTCAACTCCGAAATGGTATTATCTAGACATAATCAACTCAAGTATATCAATAAGAATTCAGTAACTCAATTATATAGCCTAATCACCCATTTCCATGCATTCTTCCAAAATAACAAAATTCGACCCCGGGCCCACTTGGTCCAAACACGAGGCTCGGACCAAAATCATGTCACACATTCACCCACGAGCCCGAATATATAATTTGTTTTCAAATTCGACCCCAAAATGAGGTCTAAATCAAGAAAATTCAAAAGGGCCTAACTCTACCCAAATTTCCAACTTTCTACTCAAATTTTGCATGTTTTAGGCTTAGGAATTCATTAGATATAGATGAAAAATGAAGGAAATGAGTTAAAATTTACTAACCCAAGAAGTTTTGGTGAAGGATGGATTCAATGGATGCCTAAGGGCCTTGGAGAAGAAGAAGTTCGTTATGATTTACGAAAATCCCGTAGCTACTGGTTCTTGAAATATTTATATACCACTGGGCAAAATTGCCCTTCGTATTCGCGAAAGTGAGGTCGCGTTCGCGAAGGGTAGACTGGGCAAACCATCGCGTTCACGGAAGGGAGAACGCGAACGCGAATGCAAAGAGTAAAAAGGTTGGGGTCCAGAAGTTGACTTACGCAAACGCGTGGGACATCACGCGAACGCGATGAAGGGGACCTATAAAGCTACGCGTTTGCGGTCAACTGTACGCTAACGCGAGGAGGAAAAGAGGGCTAAGCCCTCAGGGTCAAATAACCCTACGCATTCGCGAGGGAATGGATGCAATTGCTAAAGCCAAAAACGCGAAGAACAAATGGACATGCAACTGCTGAAGAACAAATGGACCTGCAACTGCTGAAGCCAAAAACCAGCAATCTTCCTAAGTTCAAAATCACTCCGAGACGCCTCCGAAACACTCCCGAACCCTCGGGACTCCTAACAAATCACATTCACTGACTCGACAATATCCTACGAACTTAACCGTGCGATCAAATCGCCAATATAATATCAAAATCAACGAATCAAACCTCAAAATCACTAGTTTTCCTTCAAACTTCATAAACTTTCAAATTTATAGTTTTAAGTCCGAAACACGTCAAACGACGTCCAATTTCAACCAAACTTCATATAAATATCTTAAACCACATATAAGACATGTATCGGGCGCCGGAACCAAAATACGGGCCCGATACCAACACGTTCTAACCAATTTTTATTTCACTTTTCTTTAAAAATTTCAGAAAAATAATTTTACTCAAAAATTCATTTCTCGGGCTTGGGACCTCGGAATTCGATTCCGGGCATACGCCCAAGTCCCATATTTTCTTACGGACCCTCCGGGACTGTCAATTCATGGGTCCGGGTCCGTTTATCCAAAATATTGACCGGAGTCAAATTTACTCATTTTAATATCAAACTTTAGCATTTTCCATAGAATTTCATATTTAAACTTTCCGGCTACGCGCCCGGACTGCACACGCAAATCGAGGCAACTAAAGATGAGGTTTTCAAGACCTCGAAAGTACGGGACGGATAATAAAATAGGTGATGACCCTTTGGTTCGTCACATTTCACATAGGTAAATATTAAAGAACTAGAAAGTTTTGTACGAATTCTCTGTTGTTTGTTCTCACTAATTAATTAATAGACCAACTAAAATTAGGATGTAATCCCATGAATGCTAGAAACATCAAAGGTGAATATGGGTTCATTCACATGCCATGTATACCACATAAGATGCATCTAAGAGATGGTTAGATGTGCGATTATTATTAACCCGCAACCTGGTATTTGCGAGATAACTTTCTCAATAATATTTAGAGCATAATTTTCAGATTTTCTGTTCAAGAAAATTAATCTTGATAAGTTGATTTACATCACAGTTAGTTTAGCAAAACGATTTATTGAGTGCTTCCACTTAATAGCTAAACNGGGAACAAGTTGTGGGGAGATAACAGTTTCATATAAGAAATCTTAAACAAAGAAAGGAACAACAAGGCCAGAATATCAATAAGGACCAGAATATCAATGCTTGCACTACATCATCCTTTGTGCTTTTACTCTCGTCCTCACTATACAATGTATAATGTAATCAATGTAAATCATGGAACGGCATCACCCTTCGTGCTTTTACTCTCGTCCTCACTATGCAATGTATAATGTAATCAATGTAAATCATGG
>ML385925.1:82308-119670 GCA_005239525.1 Nicotiana knightiana
CGAAATGGTATTATCTAGACATAATCAACTCAAGTATATCAATAAGAATTCAGTAACTCAATTATATAGCCTAATCACCCATTTCCATGCATTCTTCCAAAATAACAAAATTCGACCCCGGGCCCACTTGGTCCAAACACGAGGCTCGGACCAAAATCATGTCACACATTCACCCACGAGCCCGAATATATAATTTGTTTTCAAATTCGACCCCAAAATGAGGTCTAAATCAAGAAAATTCAAAAGGGCCTAACTCTACCCAAATTTCCAACTTTCTACTCAAATTTTGCATGTTTTAGGCTTAGGAATTCATTAGATATAGATGAAAAATGAAGGAAATGAGTTAAAATTTACTAACCCAAGAAGTTTTGGTGAAGGATGGATTCAATGGATGCCTAAGGGCCTTGGAGAAGAAGAAGTTCGTTATGATTTACGAAAATCCCGTAGCTACTGGTTCTTGAAATATTTATATACCACTGGGCAAAATTGCCCTTCGTATTCGCGAAAGTGAGGTCGCGTTCGCGAAGGGTAGACTGGGCAAACCATCGCGTTCACGGAAGGGAGAACGCGAACGCGAATGCAAAGAGTAAAAAGGTTGGGGTCCAGAAGTTGACTTACGCAAACGCGTGGGACATCACGCGAACGCGATGAAGGGGACCTATAAAGCTACGCGTTTGCGGTCAACTGTACGCTAACGCGAGGAGGAAAAGAGGGCTAAGCCCTCAGGGTCAAATAACCCTACGCATTCGCGAGGGAATGGATGCAATTGCTAAAGCCAAAAACGCGAAGAACAAATGGACATGCAACTGCTGAAGAACAAATGGACCTGCAACTGCTGAAGCCAAAAACCAGCAATCTTCCTAAGTTCAAAATCACTCCGAGACGCCTCCGAAACACTCCCGAACCCTCGGGACTCCTAACAAATCACATTCACTGACTCGACAATATCCTACGAACTTAACCGTGCGATCAAATCGCCAATATAATATCAAAATCAACGAATCAAACCTCAAAATCACTAGTTTTCCTTCAAACTTCATAAACTTTCAAATTTATAGTTTTAAGTCCGAAACACGTCAAACGACGTCCAATTTCAACCAAACTTCATATAAATATCTTAAACCACATATAAGACATGTATCGGGCGCCGGAACCAAAATACGGGCCCGATACCAACACGTTCTAACCAATTTTTATTTCACTTTTCTTTAAAAATTTCAGAAAAATAATTTTACTCAAAAATTCATTTCTCGGGCTTGGGACCTCGGAATTCGATTCCGGGCATACGCCCAAGTCCCATATTTTCTTACGGACCCTCCGGGACTGTCAATTCATGGGTCCGGGTCCGTTTATCCAAAATATTGACCGGAGTCAAATTTACTCATTTTAATATCAAACTTTAGCATTTTCCATAGAATTTCATATTTAAACTTTCCGGCTACGCGCCCGGACTGCACACGCAAATCGAGGCAACTAAAGATGAGGTTTTCAAGACCTCGAAAGTACGGGACGGATAATAAAATAGGTGATGACCCTTTGGTTCGTCACATTTCACATAGGTAAATATTAAAGAACTAGAAAGTTTTGTACGAATTCTCTGTTGTTTGTTCTCACTAATTAATTAATAGACCAACTAAAATTAGGATGTAATCCCATGAATGCTAGAAACATCAAAGGTGAATATGGGTTCATTCACATGCCATGTATACCACATAAGATGCATCTAAGAGATGGTTAGATGTGCGATTATTATTAACCCGCAACCTGGTATTTGCGAGATAACTTTCTCAATAATATTTAGAGCATAATTTTCAGATTTTCTGTTCAAGAAAATTAATCTTGATAAGTTGATTTACATCACAGTTAGTTTAGCAAAACGATTTATTGAGTGCTTCCACTTAATAGCTAAACTACTGCTTATGAGAACAAAGTTTTCTATATCAATTTGATATACGTTATATATGAAAGTGTATTACATTCTCCCTCGCAAGTGGTTTAGGGTCAGGAACCAAATAATTCCATCTTATTATTATTGATGTGCTGGTGTATATTTTAACTAACACCATAACGCACAAAGATAGGTTCTCAAAGTTGAGGAAACAAGTTAGTTTTTCTAACATGAGAGGGAGACATGATAAACAATTGAGAAAAATTACATGGAATGTATTATCATTTCTACATTTAAATTCTCGAATAAGATAATATGAACTTGAAGTTCATAAAAGAAGATAATTCATCTCCAATATATTACAAAGCATGTCAGACGCATTTGCTGACCCAAAGAAAGTAACTATATTCTCACTGCAAATGATCCTACTAGAACAAGTCTTAGAAGGACAAAGTCTATGGTACGCTTAAAGCGTATAGACAACGGTTTCAAATAAAATTCTTGATAAAGAAGATGAGCAAATGATCAAAATGATCATAATAAGGAGGCAAGTGATCTAGAAGATCACATGACATAACACTTCATAAAATCTCAGGAGAGGTTCAGGTACCTGAAAATATGAATGAAGAAATCTCTATGTTATGGCTTTATGAAAAAATATTGGAACCAATATAAAATATTCGTCGACGACATCTATCATAGCGCGTAGTATAGATGAGGATATTAAGTCTGTCGAATACAGACACAAAATATTGGCCAAATGAAAGAGACACAATTCGAATAGAATTTATTTCATATGAAAGACGCATAGTTTTGGACCTGCAGTTCCAACACTTGAAAGTATAAAGTCAATGGTGTGTGCAATCACCTTTATCTATCTTATATATCTTGCATGACATAAAACTTGATATGCATCTAAAGTCCATTCATATGGCTTATATGACTATCCCTGAAGGATTTATATTGCTGAAAGCTTATAGAATTCTTGGTCCTGAAGTACCACATCCTAAGTGCAATTTGTGTACATATGTATTTTACTAATCATAAGCATGATAATATGATAGCGATAATTTTCACCTCTATGGAGATATTGATAAGGCCATTCCATGACATTATATGAAGACATTATATATCTCTCAAGAATGATTATTTCAAGGTGCAACATATTCATTGGAGTTAATATGGATGATTTATTCACCAAATCTATGCCGCGTCAACCTTCAAGAACCTAGTGTACAAAATTGGGATGCGAAAGCTCAAAGATGTGAATTGATGCTCTCATCAGGGGGAATGAATACGCGCTGAACTCTTTTTTCCTTATAAGGTTTTGTCCCACTGATTTTTCCTTGCAAGGTTCTTAACGAGGCAACCAAAAGGCGTATTGTAGATATGTGTACTCTTTTTCCTTCACTAGAATTTTTTTTCCACTAGGTTTTATTTTAGTTATGGTTTTAACGAGGCATATTATCTGTTGAATAGACGTTCAAGGGGGAGTATTATAAATAGTATTTTATTTATGGTGAATGTCTATACTTTTAGAGAGATTTTAGGAATTACTACTTGGTGGCTAAGTCACTCTTTCCCTACAAATAGAGGGGTTCTATTCCATTGTAATTTATCCCAAATCAATAAGAATTTTCTTTCCCTATATTTCATATTAAATGCACGAAGGACCTTAGCAAAATATCTTTCGTCTTTTTTACCCTTTAAAATAAAGTTCATATTTGGCAAATTAGTTATTAAATTATATTTTTTTATTTAATATTTAGGACTTTTAAAGTAAATAAAATCTTAATGATTAAATATTTCCTTTTGAACTTTGTAAGAAGTCCTACTATTTCGCACTTTAAAAAATCAAAATTTAGCATTTATATACGTGGATTTCCCAAGCGAATTGGAACAACTCTTACAGTAAATTGATTTTAGAGTGTCAAAATTTTAATTAGTACGAAAAATGATTAATCTTTGTTACCACAAGTTTATTTCTTCTTCAAGTAAAACAGGTTAGTGATCGAACTGATTACTCTTGCATTTGGTTTGTTTGTTTGTAAAACTTGAAAACTATTTAGTAGAATGACAGGTAATTAAATTATCTTCCTTCCTCATAAACAAAAACATCTTTTTTTATTGAAAAACATCGAGGATTTTGTTTTTGGAAAAATTAGCTAGTGTAGGTTCGAATAATTGTTTTGAAAAATCCCATTTCCCCTATTTGATACGTTTTGATTTTCAAAAACATATGTTCTCGAAAATAAAAATAATTATTATTAGAAAAAAACCTAAAAATAATTAATAACCTAAATATTTATGGACTAATGTGTATAAAGTTAACTGCCACAAAGTCAAAAATAGTTGATTGACATACCGACTTAAGATTTGGTAAATTAGTCTTGTTGGTATTCAAATTAATTATGGTATTCTTGTGAAACGCGAAGGAAGGTATTATAGGTTGATTAAATCTGAATTAAATGAAGTCATTTAGATTTATGTTTGCATTATTAGTGTTGCTATTATATGTTTGAGAATTGTATGGTAAGATTTCTTCCTCTATTTATCTTGCTAAATATGATCAACATTAATTATTTTCAAGAACATACACCTTTTTATTTTTATTTTATAGTTCAAATATATTATTTAATAATATTTATTTTATTTTTTAATTATATATGCGTAGATATAGGTGTAGACATCAAAAATTTAAAGAATCAAGTTAAATCCTAAATTCAAAATACTGCAGGACTCTTGAAATCCTAGGAGTCTATCAGAGTTTCTTGGAAGTTACTCTAACTTAAACCCTAACGCACACCTATATAAAGGGATACATATCCCTTTGAAGAGGGTCTCAAAAATCTCATCAATTCTCGGGATATTCACAAACGGATCAAGGCATAAAATAATGTCATGATCAATAGATATTCTTCTTGATAATCTGTGATGACCCGATAGGTCATCATATGTTTTAGAACCAAACTCTGTGTTTCGAAGCCTTTAGAATCTTATTCTAGCCTTCCTCGATTTGCACCCAGAAGGCTTATTATTAAAAATTGATAAAAACAAGAATTTTTTCCTTAAAGGATAATTTTAGTTGACTTCGGTCACCGTTTTGAGTAAACGAACCCCGACCCGTATTTTGACGGTCTCGTTGGGTTCATATTGAAATATGGGACCTGGGCATACGCCTGGAATCGAATTCCGAGGTCCCTAGCTCGAGATATGAATTATTGTTGAAAATTAAGAGTATGATAATATTTATGACCTGTCTGTCGAATTTGGTGAGAAACAGAGTTGGTTTGACGTAGTTCCATTGTGAAAATAGAAGCCTTAGAGTTTTCTTGGAAATTCATTTGATTTGGTGCCCGATTCATAGTTCCAGGTGTTATTTTGGTGTTCTGAGCGCGCGAGCGAGTTCTTATGATAGTTTAGGACTTGTGTGCGTGTTTGTTTTGGAGCCCCGAAGGCTCGGGTGAGTTTCAGATAGGCTACGTGATGTTTTGGACTTAACGAAATCTGGTTTTTCTGCAGTTTCAGTGCCTTCTGGTTTCCTTCTTTGCGTTCGCGAAGGCACTCTCGCTAACGTGAAATAGAAACTGGGCTGGCTGGGTTTTTCCTCTTCGCGAACACGAAGGCTGGGTTGCGAACATGGAGCGATGGGGGCTTTACTCTTCGCTATGCGACCAGTTCAACGTGAACGTGACACTTTAGGGACCTGGGGAGGGGTCGGTTATCCTTCTATGCGAACGTGGGCATTGGCTCACGAGCGTGAAGACCAGGGGGAGAAGCCTTCGCGAACACGGATGAGGACTCGCGAATGCGTAATCCACTCGAGATGTTGCTCATCACGAATGCGGCAGGTCCTTCGAGAACGCGAAGAAGGCCTGACGCCTGTGACTTAAAACAGAACAGTAGCGGGATTTTCCCCAAAATTTCATAACCCTTCCATTAGAACTCGGCCTAGGAGCGATTTTGAAGGGAGAACTCAACACCAATTCATGGGTTTGTACTCTTTAACTCATTTTCTTCTATTTCTATCATCACCCATTAAAATCCTTGCCCTAATCTTTGTTCATTCATGGTAGAAAACCAGGGATTTAGGGAGAATTGGGGATTTTTGCAAATTGGGAATTTAGACCTCAATTTGGGGTCGAATTTCAAAACTAATTACATATTCGGGCTCGGGGGTGAATGGGTGAATAGGTTTTGGTCTGAACCTCGAGTTCGACTAAGCGGCCCAGAGTCGAATTTTGACTTTTTGGGGAAAATTTTGGAAAATCTAAATTCATGCATTGTAATTGATTTCTTTAGCAATATTTGATGTTATTAAGTTAATTGTGGCTAGATACGAGTGGTTTGGAGGTGGATTCTAGAGGAAAGGCTATAATATAGCATTGAGTGGCATGTAGAGCGAGGTAAGTGTTGTGTCTAACATTGACTTGAGGGATTAAGAACCCTTGCCTTATCTGCTATATAAAAATCATGTGAGTGGTGTATATGTGATGTGTCGAGTACTTATGCGCCGCCAATTTGTCTGTCTTGCATGTTTCTTTCCCGTTATTTTTATAATTATTTCTTTCCATGCCTTAATTGTTACATGCCTACTTGTATTTCCATACCTAATTGCTACTTGTTAGATATTGTTCCTCCTTGTTGAAGGTATTCATTATCACATAGCTTCTTTGTCTCCTATTACTTGCTTAAGCTATTTTATTGGTGCTTTAATGATATTCTGAATTGGTCTCACTGAGTAGTATTACTTGTATGAGGTTCTATTGAGTGCAAGCTTCCCATTTGCTTTGTTTTGAAGTTAAGTATTGTGAAGGGTTTCGTGTTAAGTTGTGAAATTTCTATACTTACTGAATAATTGATACTGATATGGTGGGATGGGGTTGCGCGCTGCAACAGGTGTAATAAGGGTGGAATGTGGTGAAATAAGGGTAACTGTGATTGTGATTATTGTGATACAGTGGTATTGGGTTGTGCGCCGCAACAATATATATGTTTATGTCTTTCTTTGACTGTGTTAGTTGTACGGTAGTTTTGAATTGTACTTAAGGATTGGTAATAGCTGAACACTGATCAGATACGTTGAGTACTACATTTATTTCTTGCAAGTTACTATTCTACCTTATTTTGTCTTCTTTTATGCTGTTATTATTTATCGTATGCAGATTATATTGTGAGTGTCCCGCCGTAGCCTCGTCACTCCTTCGTCGAGGTTAGGTTCGGCACTTACCAGTACATTGGGTCGGTTGTACTGATATTGCACTATGCACTTCCTGTGCAGAGTTTGGAGCAGGTTGTGGTTGATCGATAGGTTGACTGTAGTCTTCATAGCTAGGAGACCCAAGGTAGTCATGTTGGCATCTGCAGGCCCTGGTGTCCCCTTCTATACTTCCATACTTACTATTTTCTTTTCCTTATTTCACAAACAGTTGTATTTTCTTTCGGACAAATACTTGTAGTAAAAATCTTAGTATGTTAATGAGTTGTGACTCCGAATTATGGGTAGTAATAGTGTATATCCAATGTTGTTTCTTACTTATTTCCGCGTTCATTTTGACTTATTATAGTGGTTTACTGATAATCACCTAAATGTAAGAAAATTGGCTAAATAATCTCTAACGTTGGCTTGCCTAGCAAGTGTGATGTTAGGCACCATCACAATCCCGACGGTGGGAATTTCGAGTCGTGACAAGTCGGTATCAGAGCACTAGGTTGCCTAGGTCTCATAATTCACTAACGAGCTTAGTAGAGTCTGGGGGATCGGTACATAATCGTCTGTACTTATATCCCAGAGGCTATAAAGTTTAGGAACAAATTTCACTTTATTTCATCTTTGTCGTGCGACTTTGTTTTCTCAATACTGATTGAACTCTCCTACTCTTATTCTCTCGCAGATAGCGAGAACGCGCACCGCTTCTTCAGCTGAGCAGCAGCCAGAGCCTCCAGCAGTAGCTCCTACGAAGGGAAGAGGTCGAGGCCGAGGCCGAGGTAGGGGCAGGACTCAGCCTAGAGCCTGAGCAGCAGACGGCAGTGGAGCCTCAGGTAGAGTTCGACGAGGAGGTTCCAGCTCAGACTATTCCTGCCGGACCAGCTCAGGTCCCGGAGGGGTTCATTGCTACCCTAGTGCCTCAGGATACCTTGGTTCTAGGGGTGGGCATATATCGGGTAAAACCGATAACCCGAACCGTTAATTCTTTATTGGGTTATCAGTATTGGGTTATCGGGTTAACGGTTCGGTAACGGGGTAAAAAAAATTATTGGGTTGTCGGTTGGGGCTCGGTTGGCAATTTTCTTATTGGGTAAAAACCGATAACCCAATAAGAATGAACTAATTTACTAATTTACCCTTAAGTATATACTAGAGTTTTATTTCCATAATTCCCTTTTCAATAGTTCAGTTGTCCGCTAGTCTCAAACTCTCAATTGTTTCCGCCACAGCCTGCAAGTACCCTACTCCAGGCTGTAGTCAATAGATGTCCAAATTAGTATAGATAATGACTTTGAAGGCGATTGCCTGTTCTTTTTTGTGCTTGGTTATTGAAGTTTAGTTGCAAGTAGTAGTAGTACTTTTGTTTCTTGAATTGTGAAGACTGTAAATTTACATTCTGATTTTGTACTCCACAAACTTTCATTGCGCTTATGGTGGATTTTCTTCTTTTATTTACTTGCTTATGAATGTTCAGGCCCAAATTACTAGTAAAAATCAGTTAATGTTACATGCCACAATTTGAGGCTCGTTAAACGTGTATAAAAGTGCCTACTATGATGCCTGTTATAAGATCTTTACTTGACAGACCAAGTGACCAACTACGGTATTGTATACAACAAACTTCTGGCAGTTTGATTTCTTAGTTTTATATATTGCAAATTTTCTTTAGTTTTTTTATCTTGTCGGGTAAACCGATAACCGATAGGCAAAACCGATAATGTTCAAAACTGAACCGAACCGACCGATGCCCACCCCTACTTGGTTTGTTTGGTGGGCCTTATGGAGAGTGTGGCCCAGACTGGCGCATTTCCCATGGCACCAGCCGCATCTCAGGCTGGAGGAGGAGCCCAGACTCCTGCTACTCACACTCCGAAGCAGATGGCTCCCCAGTTTCAGACTCCATCATCTCATCCAGTCAGAGTAGTTCAGTCAATTGCTGCGGCACAGACCGGTGATGGGTCAATTATGTCTTCTGAGGTTTTGTAGAGATTGGATAGGTTTAACAAGCTCTTTCCAGTCCATTTCAGTGGTGCTACTTCAGAGGATCCCCAGGAGTATCTTGACAACTGTCATGAGGTTCGTTAGAACATGGGTATATTGGAGACCAATGGGGTCGACTTTGCTGCTTTTCATATGACTAGTTCCGCCAAGAAGTGGTGGAGGGATTATTTGTTGACCAGACCAGTTGGGTCGCCTGTTCTTACTTGGGACCAGTTCTCTCAGCTCTTCATAGGGAAGTTTCTGCCTATCACCTTGAGAGAGGAGTGTCGCTGTCAGTTCGAGCGTCTCCAGCAGGGCAGCATGATTGTTACCCAATATGAGACCCGTTTTGTGGATTTAATCCGTCATGCTATTATTCTTCTCCCCACCAAGAGAGAGAGAGAGAGGGTGAGGAGGTTTATTGAGGACTTTCTCAGCCTATCAAATTGCAGATGGCTAAGGAGACAGGAGTGAGATTTATTTTTAGGCGGCTGCCAATGTCGCTAGGCGAGTCGAGATGGTTTTTGCACAGGGAGGTCAGGGGTCTAACAAGAGACCTCGTCATTCCGATGGGTTCAGCGGCGCCTCATCTGGAGGCAGGGGTAATTTTGGTAGAGGCCATCCACCCAGGCCGTGCCATTCAGCGCTTTAGGAATCCCACGGTGCTTCAAGGAGTTGTGGTCCTTATGTGCCTCCTTCTGGGCAGCCAGCCTACAGTGCACCATCAGCTCCTATCAATGCACCTCCTATTCAAAGTCATTATAGTGGTCAGCCGTCCCGTTCGGGTCAGTCTCAGTTTCCACAGCCACAGTATCAGGATGGACGTTTCGAGTGTGGTGGTTATGGGCATATCAGCAGGACTTGTCCGAGATTATTGGGTGTACAACATCAGAGTTCTCGTGCCATGGTTCCGGCACTAGTTTCTGCACCGCCTGCTCAGCCAGCCAGAGGCAGGGGTCAGGCAGCCAGAGGTAGGGTCCAGACTGTTAGAGGTGGAGGTTAGGTCGTTAGAGGTAGAGGCCCGCCAGCTAGAGCCCATCCCAGGGATATGGTTCAGAGTGGTGGGGCCCAACCCCGATGTTATGCTTTTCCATCCAAACCTAAGGTTGAGTCATCCAATGTTGTTATTACAGGTATTGTTTCAGTCTGCAGTAGAGACGCCTCGGTTCTATTTGATCCGGGGTCAACTTACTCCTATGTGTCCTCTTATTTTGCTTCATATTTGGTTGTGCCTCGTGATTCATTGAGTGCCCCTATATATGTGTCCACACCTGTTGGGGATGCCATTGTTGTAGATCGTGTATATCTTTCGTGTGTGGTCATTATTGGGAGTCTTGAGACTAGTGTAGATCTTCTACTCCTCGTTATGGTTGATTTTGATGTTGTATTGGATATGGATTGGTGATGATAGGCTATGATTACGTATTTTAGTTGCTTATTACACTCTAATTTACTGCACTTTAATTGAGTTTGAGCTTTAATTGCTAGTGTTTTGCACTAATTGTGTGTTATATGCCTTGTAAGAGTGATTCCGAGCTATGTAGATGTTGTGAAATGAATTCAAGTAATTTGGAGCTTTGAATTCTGAGTAAAAGTCCAAGGAATTAAGCGGCGATCGTGTTCGGGGATCAACGGATGATAGTTAAGAACAAACGAAGAATCGAGTAGGTATATTGCGCACTGTCTAGTAAAATGAACATAACTTTTCTTTCAGAACTCCATTTGATCTCCACAATTTATGGTTGGAAAGATAATTCAAAGGTATACAACTTTCATGGTTTAAGTTTTTTCAAATTACAAACATAACAGGGTGAAAAATGCGAGAAAATTGTGCAACCGCGCACTGGCCGCAGATGTGAGGCAGAAACTGGCCAAAATCCGCGGCCGCGCACGTTCTGTCCGGGAAAAGTGGCCTTTTTGCGTAGGAGAAGGTATAATTGTTTGGGCCCGACCCTACTTGGTATATATACATGGAAATAAGGTATTTTGAGGGCTTTTAACACAGATTCGACCTAAGGAGGCAAGAACACACTAGAAGCAACGCGGAGAATTATTCTACGAGTTTTTCACTTCCTTCTTCCTATTTCCATTATTGGTTATAAATTCTAGTATTTTAGTTATGCATACTATTATTATTAGCTGATTTGTTATCTAGGGTTTTGATGGAACCTCTTAGAGGATGAATTCTTTTTATGTTTTAATATAATTTAACCTTTGAATTTGTCTATTTATTCAACTATGTGCTTATTTCAGTTGATTGAATGGTCATCGATTGACTGTGCCTATTTATTATGTGTCTCTTGATAAAGGATACATATTTAGGTGGTTGTTGAACAACGTCACTCCTAACGTATTTGAGAAATCAATACAGCGGGTTTAAAGGTAGGTTTAGAAATAACAAAGCAAAGCATTGACGTGGTCATAATGAGCTATTAGATAAATCCAACTAGCGTAGTTAGAGAGAATATGTCTAGTAAATTGTTGTATTTTCTCGAGAAAGAGAATTACGGCACCTAAAGTGCTCACAATCAGTAGAGAATACATAAGCGAAATTGTAGGGAACATAGCGGGAAGGATTCCAACATTTGGGGAAATCATAACTCTAGACCTCCTAAATTTAATCTCCAACCCTTAGTATCTTTAGTTGTTAATTTACTGCTTTAGTTTCTTAGTTAATTAGTTAGATATAAGAATCTTAATCTTTATAACTTAGAAATATATTCGAGCTTGTCTTCTTAGCAATATTGAACAATTATGGCAAAACCTTAGTTCTCTATTGGATTCGACTCCAGACTCTTAGACCGGATTATATTTGCAGCGATTGCTTATCCTTTTTAGGACTAGAGTTGGGCGTGATCAATTGGTTGTCACCCTATCATGCTATTTGGACTGTCAAGCCAAGACGGTGACTTTAGCCTTGTCAGGGTTGCCTCGATTAGAGTGGAGGGGGACTCCTGGCCGTTCTACCAGCAAGGTTATCTCGTATATGAAGGATCGGCGTATGGTCGAGAAGGGGTGTTTAGCCTATTTGGATTATATTCGTGATTCTAGTGTAGAGGTCTCTTCCATAGATTATGTGTCCGATATTCATGAGTTTCTACAGGTATTTCCTGCCGACCTGCCGGGGATGCCACCCCACAGGGATACTGGTTTCTGTATTGAATTTGCTCCGGGCACTCAGCCCATTTCCATTTCACCATATCGTATGGCCCCACTAGAGTTGAAGGAATTGATGGAACAGTTGCAGGATTTGCTTGATAAGGGCTTCATTAGACTTAGTGTCTCACCCTAGGGTGCACCGGTATTGTTTGTAAAGAATAAAGATGGATAGATGAGGATGTCTATAGATTATCGGCAGCTGAAAAAAGTCACCATCAAGAACAAGTATCCATTACGGAGGATTGATGATTTATTCGATCAGCTTCAGGGTGCCAAGGTGTTTTCGAATGTTGATTTGAGATCTCGCTACCATCAGTTGAGGATTAGGACATCCGATGTCCCTAAGACAGCTTTTCGGATGGGGTATGGGCACTATGAGTTTCTGGTGATGTCTTTTGGGTTGACCAATGCCCCAACAGCATTTATGGATTTGATGAGTCAGGTGTTCAAGCCTTATTTGGACTCCTTTGTGATTGTGTTTATTGATGACATCTTGATATACTCCCGCAGTCGAGAAGAGCATGAGCAGCACCTTAGGATTTTGCTTCAGACTCTGAGAGACAGCCAGTTGTATGCTAAATTTTGAAGTGCGAGTTTTGGTTGGATTCAGTCGCTTTCTTGAGCCATGTTGTATCAGCGGAGGGCACTCAGGTAGATCCTAAGAAGATTACGGCAGTCCAGAACTGGCCTAGACCCACTTCAGCCACGGAGATAAGGAGTTTCTTGAGTTTGGCGGGCTATTACCGTCGAGTTGTGGAAGGGTTTTCATCCATAGCAGCCCCATTGACCAGGTTGATCCAGAAGGGTGCCATGTTCAGATGGTTAGACGAGTGTGAGGCGAGCTTTCAGAAGCTCAAGACTGCTAGCATCAGATGTTCAGACTTTGGCCAACCAGTTTGTGAGGTTGGATATTTCAGAGCCCTGTCGTGTTCTAGCTTGCACAGTCGCTCGGTCTTCTTTGTTTGAGCGTATCAAAGATCGACATTCAATATGATGACCCTCATTTGTTGGTCCTTATGGACACAATACGGCATGGTGGTGCCAAGCAGGTTACTGTTGGAGATGATGGATTTTTGAGGATGCAGGGTCGCGTGTGTGTGCCTAATGTTGATGGGCTTCGAGAGTTGAAATTTGAGGAGGCCCACAATTTCTGGTATCTATTCATCCGGGCGCTGCAAAGATGTATCTGTACTTGCGATAGAATTATTGGTGGAGGAGGATGAAGAAGGATATAGTTTCGTATGTAGCTCGGTGCTAAATTGTCAGCAGGTGAAGTATGAGCATCATAGACCCGGTGGTTTGCTTCACCGGATAGAGATTCCTGAGTGGAAGTGGGAGCGTATCATGATGGATTTTGTTGTTGGACTCCCACGGACTCAGAGGAAGTTCGATGTCTTTTAGGTTATTGTGGACAGGCTGACTAAGTCAGCACACTTCATTCTGTAGTAGTTACCTATTCTTCGGAACGTTTTGCAGAGACGTATATTCAGGAGATCCTCCGTCTTCACGGTGTGCCCGTGTCTATCATTTCTAATCGAGGTAAGTAGTTCACCTCGCACTTCTAGAGGACAGTACAACGTGAGTTGGGTACGCGGGTTGAGTTGAGCACAATATTTCATCCTCATACAGATGGACAGTCTGAGCGTACTATTCAGATCTTGAGGATATGCTCTGCGCATGCGTTATAGATTTTGGAGGATCGTGGGATTCATTCTTGCCCCTTGTAGAGTTTGCCTACAACAACAGCTACGAATCGAGCATCCAGATGGCTCCCTACGAGGTATTATATGGTAGGCAGTATCGGTCGCCAGTTGGGTGGTTTGAGCCAGGGGAGGACCGGTTATTGGGTACAGATCTAGTGCAGGATGCCTTGGATTAGGTCAAGATTATATAGGATTGACTTTGCACAGCTCAGTCCAGACAGAAGAGTTATGACGACCGTAGAGTTTGTGATGTTGCATTCATGGTCGGGGAGAGGGTGTTGCTTCGGGTATCACCCATGAAGGGTGTCATGAAGTTTATAAAGAAGGGCAAGCTGAGCCCTAGGTATATCGGACCTTTTGAGATTCTCGAGAGAGTGGGAGAGGTGGATTATAGGTTTGCGTTGCCTCTGAGCTTATCGGCAGTTCATCCAGTGTTCCATGTGTCCATGCTTCAGAAGTATCACGGTGATCCGTCCCACATGTTAGATTTCAGCTTTGTCCAGTTGGACAAGGATTTGACTTATAAGGATGAGACGGTGACTATTCTAGCCCGGGAGGTTTGTCAATTGAGATCAAAGAATTACCCTTCAGTTCGAGTGTAGTGGAGAGGTCAGCCCACTGAGGCAACTACCTGAGAGTCCGATTCTGATATGCGGAGTAGATATCCCCACCTTTTCACCAGTCCAGGTACTTTTCTATTTCTATGTCCGTTCGAGAACGAACATTTATTTTAGAGGTGGAGAATGTGATGACCCGATAGGTCATCTTATGTTTTAGAACCAAACTTTGTGTTTCGAAGCCTTTTAGAACCTTATTCTAACCTTTCTCAATTTGCATGCGCAATCCGCGTATTGACCCGGAAGGCTTATATGTTAAAAACTAACAAAAAAAAACTTTTGCCTCAAAGGTTAATTTTAGTTGACTTCGGTCAACGTTTTGAGTAAATGGACCCGAAACCGTATTTTGACGATGTCGGTGGGTCCATATTGAAATATGGGACCTGGTCATACGCCCGAAATCGAATTCTGAGGTCCTTAGCTCGAGATATGAATTTTTATTGAAAATTAAGAGTCTGAAAATTTAATGGTTATAAGAATTGATTGATGTTTGGCATTGTTGATACCGGGACCGTATTTTTGTTCCGGAGCCCGGTACAGGTCCACTATAATATTTATGACTTGTCTGTCAAATTTGGTGAGAAACAGAGTTGGTTTGACGTAGTTCGGACGTTCGGTTGTGAAAATAGAAGTCTTAGAGTTTTCTTGAAAATTTTATTTGATTTGGTGTCTGATTCGTAGTTCTAGACGTTATTTTGGTGTTTTGAGCGCGGGAGCGAATTCGTATGATGTTTTAGGACTTGTGATCATGTTTGGTTTGGAGCCACGAGGGCTCGATTGAGTTTTGGGTAGGCTACAGGATGTTTTGGACTTAGAGAAATCTAGTTTTTCTGCAGTTTCAGTGCCTTCTGGTTTCCTTCTTCGCGTTCGCGAAGGCACTCTCGCGAACGCGAAGTAGAAACTGGGCTGACTGGGTTTTTGCTCTTCGTGAACGCGAAGGCTGGGCGAACGTGGAGATATGGGAGCTTTACCCTTTGTGAACGCGACCAGCTCATCGCGAACGCGAAGCTTTAGGGACCTGGGGGAGAGTGAGTTGTCCTTCTACGCAAATGCGAGCATTAGCTCGCGAATGCGAAGGCCGGGGGGAGCAGCCTTCGCGAACGCGGATGAGGACTTGCGAACATGTAAGCCACTCAGGTTGTTGCTCATCGCGAACGCAGCATGCTCTTCGCGAACACGAAGAAGGCCTGACGCCTGTGACTTAAAACAGAACAACGATGAGATTTTTTCCAAAATTTCATAACCCTTCCATTAGAACTCGGCCTAGGAGCGATTTTGAAGGGATAAATCAACACCAATTCATAGGTTTGTGCTCTTTAACTCATTTTCTTCCATTTCTATCATCACCCACTAGCCCTAATTTTTGTTCATTCTCGCTAGAAAACTAGGATTTAGGGAGAATTGGGGTTTTTTACAAATTAGGAATTTAGACCTAAATTTATGATCGGGTTTCAAAACTAATTATATATTCGGGCTCAGGGGTGAATATGTGAATGGGTTTTGGTCCGAACCTCGAGTTTTTACCAAGCAGGCCCGGGGTCGATTTTTGACTTTTTGGAGAAAAGTTTGGGAAATCTGAATTCATGCATTTTAATTGATTCCTTTAGAAATATTTGATATTATTAAGTTAATTATGGCTAGATATGAGTGGTTTGGAGGTGGATTCTAGGGGAAAAGTTGTAATATAGCATTGAGTGGCCTGTGGAGCAAGGTAAGTGTTGTGTCTAACTTTGACTTGAGGGATTAGGAACCCTTGCCTTATTTTCTATATGAAAATCATGTGAGTGGTGTATATGTGAGGTGAAGAGTACTTATGCGCCGCCAATTTATCTGTCTTTCTTGTTTCTTTCCCGTTATTTTTATATTGTTTCTTACTCTGCCTTAATTGTTCCATGCCTAGTTGTATTTCTATGCCTAGTTGCTACTTGTTAGATATTGTTCCTCCTTGTTGAAGGTATTGGTTATCCCGTAGCTTCTTTGTCTTCTATTACTTGCTTAAGTTGTTTTATTGGTACTTTAATGATATCCTGGATTGGTCTCGTTGAGTAGTATTACTTGTGTGAGGTTTTATTGAGTGCAAGCTTCCCATTTGCTTTGTTTTGAAGTTTAGTATTGTGAAGGGTTTTGTGTTAAATTGTGAAATTTTTGTACTTACTGAATAACTGATACTGATATGGTGGGATCGGGTTGCGTGCCGCAACAGGTGTAATAAGGGTGGAATGTGGTGAAATAAGGGTGAACTGTGATTGTGATTATTGTGATACGGTGGGATCGGGTCGCGCGTCGCAACATGCGTAATAAGGATGAAATTTGGTGAAATAAGGGTGAAATGTGATTGTGATTGTTGTGATACGATGGGATTGGGTTGCACGCTACAACACTTTTATTTATATTATGTTGTTTATGTTATTGAGAGGAAATAAAGGAGGATTATGTTATGTACGGTGGGGTCGGGTTGCGCGCCGCAACAATCTATATGTTTATGTCTTTCTTTGATTGTGTTAGTTGTACGGTAGTTTTGAATTGTACTTAAGGATCGGTAATAGTTGAACACTTATGAGATACATTGGGTACTACATTTATTTCATGCAAGTTACTATTCTACCTTATTCTGTCTTCTTTTATGCTGTTATTATTTATCGCATGCAGATTATATTTTGAGTGTCCCGCGGTAGCCTCGTCACTCCTTCGTCGAGGTTAGGCTCAGCACTTACCAGTACATGGGGTCGATTGTACTGTTACTGCACTCTGCACTTTCTGTGCAGATTTTGGAGCAGGTTGTGGCTGATCAAGAGGTTGGTTGTAAACTTCACAGCTAGGTGACCCAAGGTACAACCTGTTGACATCCGCAGGCACTGGCGTCCCCTTCTATACTTCCATACTTATTGTTTTCTTTTCCTTATTTCACAAACAGTTGTATTTTCTTTCGGACAAATACTTGTAGTAAAAATCTTAGTATGTTCGTGAGTTGTGACTTCAGATTTTGGCTAGTAATAATATATATTCAATGTTGTTATTAACTTATTTCCACGTTCATTTTGACTTATTATAGTTGTTTACTGATAATCACCTAATGTAAGAGAATTGACTAAATAACCTCTAACGTTGGCTTTCCTAGCAAGTGTGATATTAGGCGTCATCACGATCCCGACTGTGGGAATTTCGGGTCGTGACATAATCAAATACTTCAAGAAGAATATCCATACAAGGATTGGCTTTCATGGAGATCAAATAATACAGAAATGTCTGTATCATCCTATGTTCGAGAATACGCTGATTCAGCCCTCAAATTACGGGTAACAAATCAAAGGTAAGAATCAAGGGATAAATAGAGTTGTTACCCGCAATGTTTATCAATAAATCACTTTATTCTTTGTGGTTGTAATTTACTTTTTGTATGTTTAAAATTTATTGCAAACAATAGGTACACGCGCAAAGCACGTACCCTGGAGCTAACAAAATATTGTTCGTCTTTTTTACCCTTTAAAAATAAATTTTATATTTTAAACAAGAGTTACTTAATTATTTTCCTAACATTTATGACTTTGCTGTCAACTAAAACTTTGCATATTAAAGCTTTATTTATTTGAATTACTATATAAAAACTCATGATATTTGGCACATCAAAATCAACTAAATTTTATCATATAAAAATCAAATAATTTATTCATAATATTTTTTTAATTGTATGTAAACATACGAACTACGAATTTGCATAACCGAAATTGAAAAAGCAATTTTAGTAAAAATGGCGTGAGATAGCCACTTTTTAATATGATATTTATTCTTTATCTAGTATTTTTAATATTGAGCAAAAATAGTCACTACTCTATTAAAATTAATACGAAAATATTGTCACGGCCCAAATTTTTCTTCGTTGGGTATCGTGATGGCACCTAGTCTCAAAGACTAGGTAAGCCTAATATTCAGGAATAACAACAATAATAAATAGAATCTAATACTTTCTGAAATAAATAATTTTCTTTACACCATTTATATTCCCAAAACCAGGAAGTACCAGTCATAAGCTTTTAAGAATTTACACTAAATCTCCTAAAAATACCATTGTTCATAAATAAGTGCAATAGTGCAAACAAAAATATAAGATGGTGACTCCGAAACCGCGAACGCTGAAGCGGTTATACCTTGAGTCTCCACAACAGCAACCGCGCTACTATCAATCAATCGGTTGGCTATGCGAAAGCCTGGAATCTACACAAAAATGTGCAGGAGAATAGTAGAGCACACCACAACGGTGCCCAGTAAGTATCAGGACTAACCTCGGTGAAGTAGTGACGAGGACTAGTCAAGACACCCACTGGTCTAATAAAAATTGAACAAGTATCAATATAAAATCAGGGAAATAATGATATACATATAAAGGATACGCAATATAGCTAACAAGATAGTGAATTCGATAAAGAAGGAAAACAATAAGTATCAACGGAAACCATGAAGTAACCCAACGACTGAATAGAACACGGACAACTCCGGCATGTAAATATACAACACGAGCATGTAATGACTGAACAACTTCAACCACTTCTACATCAAATTCATGGTCATCTCCACGAGGTTCCGAAC
Source organism: Nicotiana knightiana (assembly GCA_005239525.1). Taxonomy (NCBI): domain Eukaryota; kingdom Viridiplantae; phylum Streptophyta; class Magnoliopsida; order Solanales; family Solanaceae; genus Nicotiana; species Nicotiana knightiana. The sequence continues at coordinate 101,449 of ML385925.1, forward strand.
CCCGGACAAATCATCATTTACGGGTCCCAATATCCGAACCCTAATACTTGGCATCTTGCGCCCTCATTCGAGTACTAACTGCACGGGCGACTCACGTGCCAATTGGGTCATTCCCACACATAAGGTAAGCACAACAAGAGTATCTATACTTGACAACAACAAGGAGTCCTGAATCCATTAGTAGTACTTAACTACGTGTATGCTTGTGCAGGTGTCCTAACATGATTTCAACAACCAATAGACATAAGGAAAACAAAGGGGCAACACATACATTTTCATCTCATAAATTTCCACACGAATGAACTCACACGGTAAATGTTCCAGTAGACAATATCAACAACAAGGAATGCCCCCAGGCCAACACAAGTATCACAACAATCCCTGACATAGCCCACCTTGTCAAGCCACGTGTACAATAGTACAGTATATGCCCGCCTTGTTTCGCCACACGTGCATAAACATGTTCCCACCTTGTCACGCCACATATGCAACACTCAATCTCGTATCCCGCCTTATCACGCCGCATGTGCAATTATCAATAGTAACACGGCATGGCAGAAACCTCGTGCAAATCCCCATATCAACAATCGCACGGCAGAAACTTCGTGCATCACCACAACAAGTACAACAACAACAGTGGCAACAGTTCAAGATACAATTAATACATCAACTCAAGAGCCTTCGACCACAAGATAGACAAAACTAGTTCACGAGAAATAAACATAATAAGGAGAGCTAGGCATATTACGAATCACCCAACAAGGAAGGGAAATAGCATGTAATAGCCGCCCCTAATTACACGGGTGAACACAAGGAATCAACACAAATCTATCTGATAACTCCATATAAGGCAAGTCACGAAGGTATAGAATATCTAAACTTCCTTTAAGGTTGAGCAGTTACGAGAATATTAGACAATTTCCACTTAAGGACAAGCATCAGAGAATAATCATAACTTCATCTAAGACCAAAACAATTATAGGTTGAGATGAAATTAATTGCAAATTGAGATACGCAGTTAAGAAGGTATAGCATGACAGTAAAGGGAATAAAACCTTCAGATAAGTTAATTAGGAGTCAAGTAGGCAATAAGATTAAATCCAAAAGTAAGAACTTCCACATTTAAGCAAATAAAGATGACATTAGAAATTGGAAATTCAATTATGCTAAGGACAATTCATACTCGGCGAATATAAGGATCTAAGATTCCTAAAGGGATCAACTTTCCACAAATAAGTCCGAGCATGCGCTCGTTACCTCGCGTACACGGACTACAATCAACATAGAAGACTCAAATCCTAAGAGGTAATTCCCCCACACAAGGTTAGGCAAGATACTTACCTCAACTGCTCAAAGCAAACTTGAAATCACGTTCTTGCCACGGGTATCCGGATCCCAATGGCCCAAATCTACTCAAATCAATAGCATCGTGTAAATAATACTACAAGCAACTAGTTTAACAAATAAATTCGAAGCTAAAACGTGAAATTAGAAAAATTACCTAAAAAGTTCCTCGGGCCCACGTCTCGGATTCAGGTAAAAATTATATTTTCCGGACACCCATTCACTCACAAGTCTACACATATGAAAATCTCTCAAATCGGAGGTCAAAAACCCAATCAAAACTCAATAATTCGGTCTATGAAGTTTATCCCATTTTCTACCCAAAATTTTCGAAATTAAAGGTTGAACTTAAGATTGGAAACATGGAAATTGGTATATAATGGATAGAAATCACTTACCCAAATTACCCAGGTGCAAAAGCCTCCAAAAATCGCCTCTCCCGAGCTCCCCAATTCGAAAATGGTGAAAATAACATAAATTCTCGGTTCTGCCCCTTTTCTGCCAAGCAATTCCGCACCTGCACCCCTGGGACCGCACCTGCGGAACTATCATCGCAGGTGTGAAAACCCACTAAAAGTCTGGGGTCGCACCTGCGGTCAAATGGCCGCACCTGCGGAAAACTAACCGCACCTGCGAGCTCCTCGTGGCACCTGCATGTCCGCACCTGCGGAAGGTCCATCGCAGGTGCGAGACACCAGAACCAACAATGGTTCAGCTGTCTCCCAAGTGCTATTAACACCCGATGAGCATCCTAAACGTACCCGAGACCCCCCGAGACCCCGTCCAACCACACACACAAGTCATATAACCTAACACGGACTCGCTCGAGGTTTCAAACCACATAAAACAACACTAATACGATGAATTAAACTAAGAATCCATGAAAATTCTTCAAACTTCTATAAACATTAAGTTTTGCATTTAAGGTCCGAATCACGTCAAATTAAGTCCGTTTCTTACCAAATTTCACAGATAACACATATAAATCATATCAAACTTGCACCGGGCTTCGGAATCATAATGCGGGCCCGATATCACAGGTTTCGCCTCAAATTTCATTTTCAAAAACCTTTATATTTTTCAGAAAATAATTTTCTTTAAAAATTCATTTCTCGGACTTGGGACCTCGGAATTCGATTCCGGGCATACGCCCAAGTCCCATATTTTTTTACGGACCCTCCGGGACCGTCAAATCACGGGTCCGGGTCCGTTTACCAAAAACGTTGACTGAAGTCAACTTTATTCAAAACGGGCAAGCCTAGCCCATCCCATCCCAAGCCTCGTGGATTAGGACGGGCTGATCCGCCATATGAATGGGCCTTAAAATGGCCAGCCCAACCCGCCCCCCTAAGAGGGCCGCGGGCTAGGGCAGGCCGACCCTTCAATTTTTTTGGAATTTTTTTTTATCCTTAAATATTTTTCGTGACGTAGTTAATTAATCATATAAACAACTTCTATTTGTTTAGAGAGTATAAAAAAATGATATTTGACGAGGAATTTTGTAATTGAAATGTAAATTTTCTATATCTCTAGCTCTTCTTTTTTAAAGTTACATGAATATTTTCTTAATATTTTTCTTTAATTTAGGATTAACATCATTTGCTGATTTCATCATTATAGTCCATAAGATTTTTAAAATTCCTGAAATTTGCCAGTGGTCAATTTTTTTCCGTGTATTAAAATTGATCTTTTTCTATATTAAAGAACAATTTAAATATTAATAAATTTATTAAAGTAATCCAAAATGATAATTGACTACTTAAAGTAATATTTTCTTTTGAAAAATATTATTATTGGCCACCTAAAACTTTTTGAGTTCGTGAAAATTAAGCAAAAGAAAATCTAATTTTGTCATATTACATGCATGTCAAAAATCTAAATTCTAACTGATATGGAAGGGTAAATGAGCAATCTAGGGCTGAGGAATTGGGATTATAGTTAATAATTTTTTTAAACTTTTATTATTTTTAAATATTAAATATTAAATATTAAATAATTAATTAATTTGAATTCAATTAATTTTTGGCCCACGTCACAGTCCAGGCCCCACCTCGATCAAGCCACAAGGGCCATCAGACTGATTTGGGCCTGACTCATAAGCCTCAATTTTAAATGGATTCATAAAATTTTAATCCAATCCTACTCAAATAGCAGGCTGGGTTAGGCTTGGGCTGGCCTCACAAGCCAAGTACATTTTGACGGTAAAAATTGCACGGGGCATCCTATTTGGTCGCCCCAATTTAACATATACCCGTTTTTTAAATTTTTTTTAACTTGTACCCACTTTTTAAATAACTTCAGCCCCCTTTTCCTCGCTGAGCTGAAATTCGCCAGTTAAGCTGAAGTTCGCCAGTTATAAAGACAAAACTTCAGCTCTAGAGTTGAAGTTTCCCAGTTACAAAGAGCTGAAGTTCCCTAGTTATAAAGACAAAAACTTGAAGTTCGCGAGTTACGAAACAAAAACTTCCCCAGTTACAAAGACAAAAACTTCAGGCTCCCCAGTTATAAAGACAAAAATTTCAGCTCTAGAGCTAAAGTTCCCCAGTTACAAAACAAAAACTTCAGCTCTAGAGCTGAAGTTCTCCAGTTACAAAGACAAAAACTTCAGCTCTAGAGTTCCCCAGTTACAAAGATAAAAACTTGCTGAAGTTCCCGAGTTACAAAAGTTTGCAAGCTATTTCAGGCCCGTCTACTAGAATACTGAAGTTTTGCGTGATTGCCTTTGCTATTTCAGCCCCGAATGCTGAAGTTATGCGAAAAAGCGGGTACACTTGCAATTTTTTTACAAAGCAAATATAAGTTAAAACGTGACACAAAAACGGGTACGGATGCAAATGCTCCATTTTGACTACTTTAATATACCGAAGTAGTTGGAGACCTGGAAAATGTGTGTAAGCTGTCATAAACAACATCAAATAATTATAAGAATTAAAATAAAACAAACATTAATTAATTAATATTAACAGATTAATTGATAAAGAACTTATATCACACATTAATTTTGTTTTGCTCATTCGTAATATATATTTTTTCCGTTTAATATATATTTTTCTTTTTCCGGTCGGAGGAGCCCTTTCTCCCTTTCCAATTTCCATACGATAAAAACCGTTTGCGGACACCGCTAAGCGATTCCTTTTACTTTCTCTCTCTACACGAACCAACCCAGGAAAAATAAAAAAATAGTTAGATATTAAATTCTCTAAATTACCTTGCAAATTGCTATTTCATACCTTTTTCAACCTCTTTCTCTACTGTTTTTTTTTTCTCCGGGTTAGTCGCCTTTGTCATCTTCTCCCTACATGATCTCTGGCTTTAAGTTGGACTTCTTAAAATTTTTTATTGTGTGAATGGTGCGTGCTATTTTTGTACTTGTTATGTATCAGCATTGGCGTTGCTGCTTTGGAATTAGGGTTTTGATGGGTTGGGTAATGTTAGCTGCTCAGGTTTTTTCATTTTTTTTGGTGCAAAAGGGACGAATTTTATGTCTCTCTGCGTTCTCTCTCTCACACACACATGAAATATAGAGCTGAATGTAGTTAGAGATAATCTCTTCTTTATTAGGTTCGCATTTTGTCTATATCTTATGCAATTTAAATGGCAATTTGGTGTTTTTCTTTTTTGTTTTTATCCTAATTTTCTCGGGTTATGTACTGTTTAGTTGGTTAAGCTTCTTTAAGTATGTAGATGCAGCTGACATATAAGTTGTGTTCCCTTTTTTTGGTTTACCTTTTTTTTTTTTCTAAGGTTGATTATAATGGCCTGTAGAAAGAGGGATTTGTGCTCTTTTAGTTAATTTGTTAGTAAGGAAGATTATTTTTTGGGTTGTGCACTGTTCAATTGCTAAATCTTCTGTAAGTGTGTTTAGGCAATAGTTTAGAAGTGGGTTTAAAGAGCTGCTTTGTCTTGTTTTATCTTAATTAGAGAAGAGAATTTTGGATTATGTTTTTTTGAATTGCGTAACGTGTAGATTGGTAATTTGAGTATTCGTCTCTATGCGATTTACTATCTTTGACCGGCTGGGCGATAGTGCCATTTTGCATGTCTGGTTTCTGAAAAACTTGTTGATGCCTATTTTGATTTCTTAGCTGCTATTTGCACTCAGAGATTACTGCAGTGAATTTTTGTGTGTGGGTATAAGGACAAATGATTGTTGCGATCTCTACTTTCTCTGAGTGTTGCTTGTTAAAACTGTTGATATGCTCGCGCAGTCATCAAAGTTCACCTGTCATGTATCCCAATTGCACCACTAGCTCATCTTTCTCTTTGCAATCACCTGATCCCTGTAGGATCAAAGATGATGATGTGTCTCAGATAATGGTTGCCTGTGATATTTCAGGAACTGATGTCGCCACTGCTACTTTTCACTCAATCATCGTAGCTGAGGTGTCTTTACAAAAGAAGAATGATAAAAGTAGAAAGACTATAAAAGTTGTTGATGCTTCAGAAAGTAAATATCCAACAGCAAGTGTATCGCCTGTCGGAGGAGGAGTGGATGCTAAGCTAAGTTGAGCCAGAATCAGGCTACAAGAAGTGGGCAGGAGAAGAACAGTTAAGAAAGCATCTCCAGATTTCAATTTCTTGCAAATTACAAGAAAATTAAGCTATTGCAGTAAGAACGTTCGTTCATCAGTTTGGGGTTTGCTGGGAAATATGGTGCAAGCTGTTGAACATAACGGCACACTCGAGATAGCTCAAAGCGAGCAAATAAAATCAAAAACAACAAAGAATGGTCAGGAAAATGAGAGGCAGAGTAATAATCACACTGGTCAAAACTCGCGGAAATCAAAGGGAAAAATCTCCATTCCTACAGGCCCCATCACCTTGAAAGTTAAATTTGGTTCACGTTGCCTGATGGATGTTGTTCCTCTTATTGATGACCTCACTGACAAACAGTGCACTATGGGGAAAGAGTTCAAAGAATTGCCAAATGTTGCCAAGAATTTTGATGATCAGCTGAAGGGAGAGTTGCAGGGTCTGCAGTTCCGCAGGTACAATGGGAATTTGGATAATGTGTATGTTTCTGTATCAGACATATGCCAATCTGGAAAGAAGATCAGTCAAAATCCACTGGACAAACTTCTGGACTTTGACAATGAGTCATTTTCTGAGGAGGGGACGTCAATTGATAACAGGTGCTCAGATGCTGGAACTTCACCTGACTCAGAAGTTATCAACCTGGTTCCGGATACTCAAATAAATGAGAGAGGCCGAGAAGAGTTGAATGATTTAATTATGCCTAAGCCATCTGTCGCTCCTGGTGATGTTCTGAGTTTGCGTGTGTATGGCAGGAGCAAGAAAGGAAGGAAAAAAGATAGTCTCCCAAAGTTAGCCAGTTCTGGTGTGAAAGATCTGCTTAGTCCAGATAGTATGAGCAGTTCCCAAATATTTGGGCAACTCATCCAAGGAGAAAAAGTACCAGGGGGATCTTGTTCTGATACTTCTGCTCTGACACCAGGGCAGATTGGCTCAGGCAACATATCGAGCACTGAGATTGTTTCAGGAGAACTGTTACCTTGTTCAGGAGTGTCAGACTTGAGTCTCTCCTGTGCTACTTCAAAGTCTGGTGTAGAGGGTAATATTTTTTATAGCCTTGGTACTGAGTCACCAGAGACTGAGTTGTCTGAGAAAAAAGTATCCTCTCATGATGGACAAAATGTTCCCAAAGGTGAAAGATCAGATGTATCTGGCAAAGGCAGGTCACACGTCCCGAATCCGAAGTCATCCAAAAGTAGAGGAAGTGCTTCTAAAAAGAAGGGAAACAAAGAAAAACAAGATAATAAGCTTGAAGTGAAACGTGACAGTGACCATGTCACGAGTTTATGTGAGGTGAAATACCACCAAGAAACAGGTATGGTTAAGATAAATGGAAATATGATATTGATTTTATGAGTTCAATATCGTTGGGCTGACCTTCATGCAAAAGTAGTATTAAATGACCACTTTAAATTAATGTCTTAGAAAACAAAGCAGCATACGGGTTTGGAGAAGTTGGATCGAGATATAAAACCTTAAATGGAGGCATTTCAGACTTGGACATTACACGGGGTGTGGTGAGTCTGCCTTGTTTACAACCAAGAAATGCCTGGGTGCAGTGTGATGATTGCCAGAAGTGGAGGCGTATAGCTTCCGAACTTGCTGATCGAATTGATGAAACAAACTGCAAATGGTATGTCTCGTCCTCCCCGTTATGAATGTGCTGATATTCTGCTTTCCCATTAGTTTTCTGCTATGCTTCTTTGAAGTTTGGTGCTGTAAGAAGATTTTTTTCCCGTTGCTTTGAGAACTAACTAAGCAATTTTTATTGGTAAATTGCACTAGCTCACAGTTGCATTCCTGAATATGGTGTTGCTTGGGTTAGAAAGCTAATAAAACACGATCCTTGACCCTTTAGTTATCGAGAAAGAAAAGAAGAAGATGAGAAAGTGATTTTATAAGTTTTTCCCTTTCTTGGAGGCCATAATTTAATCATCAGCTTCTGTTTATTATGACCAGTATGCAGACCTTTGATGCTTATTGCTATGGGTGATATTATATTGAATTATTCAGTGAAATTTAATTACATGCTTCCTTTCCTACCCGTTCCAATTGGAAATAAGCCCTTTTTCTGTAGGTATTTGTGTCTAATCACTGATCTATTAAGTTAAACTTTGCAGAAGACGAGTCACATAATTGGGGATCCTAAGTTAGACCCAGCGTCAAAAGTTGGTTTGAGCCCATTTCCTCTAGCCTTAGTTGGCAGGATTACCTTGGCAACTTGTGCTTTGGCTGGAATGCTCATTGGTTAAGGTGCATGTAGGCTAACCCCTACACCATTAATGTGAAAAAAACAAAAAAGAAAAATAAGGCCTCATTTGTTTTTTTTAAGATTAAGACACTGAATCTGAATGCACGTCTGAATATTAAGATGTGGTATGCAGATTTGAGCACTAAATGATTAAGACTGTTTGTTTTTCAACATTTGAATACATACATATATATATATATATATATATATATAGATACATACATATGCGTATATAACGCTGTTTGAATCATATTTCAGCCACTGTGGGCAACATCATCATCATATACCAGCTGATCAGGTGGTGGTGCGTATATAATGTCGTAACCTTTTCCCATATCCCATATTCATATATTTACATATATACGCCTATATAACGCCATCTGGTCATGGATCAATGTGCATATGTAAATGCATGAAATGCATATGAAATACGTCAATAAAATCTCTCGGTACGTCATAAGGCGATTATGCCTCTGATTAATATCATGAAATAAACTTTACCAACATACGTATTTTCGAGACCAATGAACAGAAGATAATAATAATTCACGTTGGGGATCAAGAATATAGACACCCCTAGTATTTCTATGAATAGAGTAATTTATGGAAACCATGAGTTTGCTCGTTTCTTCCGTATAATTTGGACCATTCCAAAAAAAAGAAGGGATAGCCTTAACATACCTGTTCTTGAAATTATTTGAACGAATCTGCTTCTGCGAAATATGGACCTGGATTCCTTGAAATCGGAACGAACTTGTTTTGGATTTGAAATTTTGGAAGAATTTTGGTTNTATAAGATATAAATCAATATTTTATGTAAGATCCAATTGTTAAACTATTTGAACTATAAATGAAATTATATATAATAACAATAATTGTAGTAACGAAATGGAATCCAAAAACAATTTGAGCGTAAATTTGTCTTCTAATCAAACTTATCCAACAAATTAAAACAATAAACTCAAAACTAGTTATAATTTAGATGCTCAAACATTAGAATATTTGAAAAACTAACTGACAATCAGATCAAGTTTTAAAATTTAAATACTAAAAAAATATTTTAAATGACTAAAGTAAAAAACTATCAAGAACTTCCTCTTCTTTGTACTAGTTTGAGTGCGAGTTGCTCGCGCAAATCATTCATTATCTGAGAATCTTCAACTGTCCAGCTAGGTTCATCAGTTTCACCCAATACTTCTTCATGTTGCTGCACTTCGTCAAATCTTGCTTTCAATACTCCATAAGCATGCTCGATGACATTTCTAAGTTGTGCATGCGCGTGATTAAATTTTTCCTCCTTAGTTATAGCACGCCTGCAATGATAATCTCCTAACCAATATCGAATATTACGATATGGTGCTAGAAATCCTCGAGTGTTAGGATATGCCGCATCACATAGATAGTATTTGTTTGACATAAAGAAAAAAGAGTTAGGTGATCATATTGAAAAGCTAAAATATCATTTCAATTGCTTAAGTTGTATCACTTACTAGCCGGGGGGAAATGGAAAGACATTTTCTGGGTTAGATACTATTTCCGTTAGAACACGTGCATCATGTGCTACTCCTTCCCATCAAGACCATATTGAAGTCACATATGGCCAGAACGTTCTGATAACATTTACCCTTTCCTCTTCCTCTGTACATAATCTGTTGATTAGCTGGAACAACGGCATGTATTAATGTCCCATCTAGTGCACCTATTGCTCCCTGCCAATATATAAATTTAAGTTAATAGTAAAGAAAAAAAATTATTTCTTGTGAAATTCTATAAAAATAGTGATCTATTGAATAATACCTTAAAAATTCTACGTAACCTATTACTAGCACAAGAAATATTTAGATTCGTATCAGATGTTGTAGGTGCTATTATCTCATTTGCAAATTTCATCATTGTGTCAAGAACTTCATGAAAGTACTTATGCACTGTTTGCGAAGAATGTTGAAATCTTCTTTTAATAACCACAAAACGCTCGTTATGTCCTATAATTGTTAAGAATATTGCCATCTTCTCTTCGACAGATATATGTTTGCTATCTGTGAACCATCCATTGTGCCTAAAATGTTGACATAACCTAACATATGCATCACGTGACATGCGCATCAATTCTATACATTGTCGATTATTGCCCGACAATAGTTCTAACGTATACTTTTGACCCGATAAAGATGAAGTTAAATCTTTATTTCCTTGATCATACTCCAGTCTAAAACTAATTCCATACCAATACAAGCACATCAACAACAATATTTGATTGTCGATATCCATGTTCAATCTCTTTTAACAAAGAGAAAAATATAATAAGCAATAGGTAGCACATCATGAAATATATTCTATAAGCACAAGAAATTGCAGAAGCACAACAATGTCATTATAAAAGTTTATTCTATAGTCATCAAGCATAACCAAACACTAAAAAAGTGTATTTCACGAATAAATTTATTCAAAGCATAATATTGTATCAAAAAGTTTCATAATAGATACTAGTTAAAAACAATAAAGAAATATTGCATAAAATCAACATCTAAAACATACTCCAACTAATTAATTAGCAACATTAAAGCATTCCCATTTTTTTTCCCATTGCTTTGACCCAACTCTCCAATTTGTCGACCTTTGTCATTTGCATCCATGCTTGTCTATAGCTATCACCTTCACAAAGTATACTAACAACTGCACTGTATAATGGTTCTTCCCATCCAAGTCCCTCTAGTTTTACCATACATTCCTCAACATTAGGTGCACCATTTTTTTTAATCAGTATCTCCAAAGCAGTACTCATCTTATCTTCAATTTCTACTCGAGACAATTTTGTTTTTCTTTTCTTTCCCGCATTTTTCCTTTCTATTGAAACTGGAGAATTAACAGAAGTCCCATCATTTTTGTCACCAAGTAGATCTTCAACATCATCAAGGGTATCTAAATCTATATTAGTGGATAAAGGTGAGACACCAGGTCGGGGAATTGAACAACTTGGACTCCAACCATGAATGCCGGTTGCAGTAGCACCCTCGAAAAGTGCTGTACAAAGATCCGGGAAGGGTAGAGGCGAACTCTTCAATGTCTTGGCTTTTGGATGAGCCTATATCCAAATATATAAGATCATACTTTTAATATACATAGAAACCATTTTCTACAAAAAAAAAAAGAAGAAGAAAAGTTTACTAGATAATGAACTAACCTTCATGTACTCATCCCACTCACTATTAGCCATTATGGTATTAGTTGCAGGATCATAAATATTGCCAGTCTTTGTAGTTATCGGCAACCAAGCTTGATACTTTTTTCTTTGATAATCATAATGATTCTTCATCTGCTTTTGGTTAACTTTAAAACCATGAGAAGTCTCCAGAACTAACTTAACCTTGCTCCATGAATCCGGCTTCAAACTACTTTCAAGTCTCCCGTTTAAAGATACTTCTTGAATACAAGTTTCTAAGAAAGTTTTTACCACGTCCATATTTTTCCAACTCGCTCTTACATATTCATTAGATTCCATATCTGAAATATAAGATTGTAGTGATTACAAAACATCCACTAATATTAAAAAAACAGAGACAACCAAGAAACAAAGTAATATTATTACTATTAATATTGAGTAGTTCAATTCGAAGTTCTAGAATATTTCTTATGTTAAAAAGTAAAAATTCTTTGTTTTTTTAAAACCTTTTTTGCACAGATTTTATACTTTTTTCTACAAAGTTCAAAATTGTCTACGTCAAAGTATTATTACATATTTTACAACATTTTTTGGGGCCTCAAAGTTTTTGGGGCCTAAAGCGAAGGCTTTACTAGCCTCACCCTTGAGTCACCCATGAAGATAAGTGGTATATTTCGAAGCAAATAATTTGTTTGAAGATTGCAAAGATGTAGTAAATGGTATGATCTTAAACACAAAATAGGAAAAAATTGAGGAAGTAAAGAAGCTATTCTTGCATAAACAAAAGAAAGCATGGTTCAATTATAGAACATGGAACATATGACGAATAATTCAAGAGCAATAGCACATAAATATTAAGAAAGCACCGAAATATAAATCTTACTTATGTATACATTATCCGAATTCTAGCCAAATATGAAACTATAGCCGCTCTAATTTCAACAACACATAACTTCATTATTCGAATTCTAGCCATAGCAAAGTTTCTTAATTTTGGACGAGCTTCATAAACACCAATTATGGTTTATATTTTAACTAGAGAAATTGAATTTCAGTCACTAATATGTAATTCTTGAAGAAAACAAAAGAAGGTTCAAAAGGGACAATGTGAATCGGCAAAAGAGAAAAAAACATTGCTAACAATTTAGAACACGTCCCAATTAAGATTTACAATTTAAAGAATTGGAATGTCAACAAAATAAAAAAAAATTACGGAAATTCAGAGATTCAATCAAATCCAAAAGTGAGAACAAGACACAAATAAGAGGCAAGCAAAACCTTCTAGTTTAGCCCCTTCTCAATTATATTTTAAAAGGGGTTTTGTTAAACCCTAAACTCTAAACTGACATTTACCATTAGAAAAGTGGAAACAAGATGGAGAATTCCAAGTATAATTTTCAAAATCTTACCCAGAAAAAGATTCGGCGGCTGCTTGATCCTTGAAGAGAGACGTGTGAAGGATAAGAGGCGTGTATTTTCGGAGGATAAGAGGAATTTGTTTTGGGTTTTTGGAGGAGAAAAAGGAATTTGTTTTGGGTTTTCAAAAGATAAGAGGAAAGAGGCGTGTGCTCTCAAAGAGAGAAAAGGAGCACCGAAAATAGAGGCGTGTATTTTCATAATTTTTAACCTCTGAAACAAATTAAGACAGGATCAAAGGTCTGACCGAATCAGACCCATTCAGACCTATACAGAGTTTTAAAAAATAAAAAAACAAATGCACTTAATGGGCTAATATCTGGTTCATTCAGATTCAGACTCTCATTAAGTGCAAACAAATGAGGCCTAAGAATAAGAAGGGGTTGCATAATATTCATTTACCAACTTTATTTACTACCATATCAAAAAAATCATTTACCAACTTTACTGACAAACATATTACTCCCTTTGCTCAATTTATGTGGCATTCTTTCCTTTTATTCTGTCCTGAAACAATGTCATACTTCCTTACTTAGAAACAACTTTAACTTTGACTTCCCATTTTTCCCTTAATGAGATAATTTATAGCCACACAAATGTCTTCACAAGTTTCAAAAGTTTATCTTTCTTAAGCTTTGTGCCCAGTCAAACACCGCCACATAAATTGGGGCAGAGGGAGTGATACTTTTCTTTCAAGATTTTTAACTACTACCTGATATAGTATTATCATATTATAGCAGAAAAATTATATCTTGTTTTTGCGTATAGATCGTCTCGTGCAAACTGAAGTTCACCGATTAAAAGAATACATACTAGATAGCTATCAGGTCTACAATTGTGGTTTTATGGAATCTAATGGTCTTCTGAGATTAATCTGTTCTTACTGCAAGTTTCTTATAGTATTTGGATGTTGAAATATTTGAGGTTTGCTAATGGATCTGCAAACTATTGTCGTTGTGCAAATGTGATGTTTGTTTTTTTCCAAGAGACAAGAGTTTGTTGCTTATATGTATCCCCTGTAACATTAAAGGACTTGTAAGGAGAACTTGGATGGAGACTTTGCTGATTGCTCGATTGCACAAGAAAAATCAAATTCAGAAATTAATGCTGAGCTGGAAATATCGGATGCCTCTGGTGAGGAAGATGCCCTGGGTAGACGCTTGAATTCAAATCAATCAGGACAGAAGAAGGCACTTGGTATTTAATGATTGTAGTATTGCAATGGCGCTGGTGTTGACGTTGAGTAAATTTTCTTTGAAGACATTTGTTCTAATTTGCTTATCTTCGTTGCATGTCTGCGTTACAGTTGCCCATCAATCATCTTGGACTCTGATCAGGAGAAACTTATTCCTGCGCCGTAGCCGCAAAAATCAAACTATTGATGAGGTGAATGGTTTATCCACTCTGCATTATTACCTCATAACTCTGGGCCTGTATCTTGAATAAAAAATAACAGGAAAATAAAGGCCCATGTTGCAGTGGTCTTGGAGCAGACTAGTCTCTAAATATAAAAGTTCATCAGGAAATAGTAAATGTAAAGCGGGGTTTACCCTAATATGCACCAAATAATTATCCTGCCACTTTTTCTCTGAGGGAGGCTTGCCTTAAAAACAAAAAATTATTTTCAGCAGAGTTGCTTCTCTCTTAGTAGAGTTGCTTTATTGTCACTGTTGTTGTCCATTTCACTAATAAAAAACATTTCCCTCTGCTCCAGGCGTGGCAAGATGGTTAGATGTTGAAATAAGAATAATTTATTTTCAGCAGAGTTGCTTCTCTCTTAGTAGAGTTGCTTTATTGTCACTGTTGTTGTCCATTTCACTAATAAAAAACATTTCCCTCTGCTCCAGGCGTGGCAAGATGGTTAGATGTTGAAATAAGAATAATTTATTTTCAGCAGAGTTGCTTCTCTCTTAGTAGAGTTGCTTTATTGTCACTGTTGTTGTCCATTTCACTAATAAAAAACATTTCCCTCTGCTCCAGGCGTGGCAAGATGGTTAGATGTTGAAATAAGAATAATTTATTTTCAGCAGAGTTGCTTCTCTCTTAGTAGAGTTGCTTTATTGTCACTGTTGTTGTCCATTTCACTAATAAAAAACATTTCCCTCTGCTCCAGGCGTGGCAAGATGGTTAGATGTTGAAATAAGAATAATTTATTTTCAGCAGAGTTGCTTCTCTCTTAGTAGAGTTGCTTTATTGTCACTGTTGTTGTCCATTTCACTAATAAAAAACATTTCCCTCTGCTCCAGGCGTGGCAAGATGGTTAGATGTTGAAATAAGAATAATTTATTTTCAGCAGAGTTGCTTCTCTCTTAGTAGAGTTGCTTTATTGTCACTGTTGTTGTCCATTTCACTAATAAAAAACATTTCCCTCTGCTCCAGGCGTGGCAAGATGGTTAGATGTTGAAATAAGAATAATTTATTTTCAGCAGAGTTGCTTCTCTCTTAGTAGAGTTGCTTTATTGTCACTGTTGTTGTCCATTTCACTAATAAAAAACATTTCCCTCTGCTCCAGGCGTGGCAAGATGGTTAGATGTTGAAATAAGAATAATTTATTTTCAGCAGAGTTGCTTCTCTCTTAGTAGAGTTGCTTTATTGTCACTGTTGTTGTCCATTTCACTAATAAAAAACATTTCCCTCTGCTCCAGGCGTGGCAAGATGGTTAGATGTTGAAATAAGAATAATTTATTTTCAGCAGAGTTGCTTCTCTCTTAGTAGAGTTGCTTTATTGTCACTGTTGTTGTCCATTTCACTAATAAAAAACATTTCCCTCTGCTCCAGGCGTGGCAAGATGGTTAGATGTTGAAATAAGAATAATTATGGGGGGAGTCATGTTTTTGAAAACATATAGTTATGTGTATAAGATAGTTAACTTGCTTGATTCATAACTTTCTGCTTGCTTTGGGATTCTCCGGCCTTTGGAGTTGGCTATTCCTTGAGATTAGTGGTGAAATGTTGCTTCCTACATTACATAACTCTTATCAATCTTCGCCTTTAGCATTGTTGAAGTCTTCTTGAAAAATATTTGGTCAAATTTAACTCTAAACTACCAAAATCATTTCTATTTTGTCTCTTATATGCTTCTTTACGCATTCTCTATCTGTCGTTCCTTGATGTTGTCTTAGCTTTAGGCATACTTTTGGCTTGAAAAGCTGTTTTAGGTACATAATTTGAAAGAATATTGTTTGTGCCAACTCTATGGTTCCCTAAAATAATGACCTGGTAATTTAACTGTGGATCTTTGTTATTGTGAGGTCAGTTGCTCATAATCTATGATGTGTCATGGTTAGTGGGCTGCCAAAATGTTTATGAAATCCTTAAAGCCGACGAAATTTAACCCTGGATGTAGACATTACTTGTGTGAACTAGTTCACTTTAAGAATATTGCATGTTAACAAGGGGACTGGTGCTTCTAGGTGTCCCTTCAATGATGTCATCAAAATGCAGTCTTCGATATTATCAGTATCCTTAAGTTGAAGGATAAAATGCATTAAAAATAATAGAGCAGTAATTTACTTCTAAACGAAAGCAACTTCGATTCACACGCAGGATGTAAGACTATATAGTAGGTGCCCAAAAGAAAAGGACCGCAATCCCTGAGTTAATTTCTCCTTAGCAACACTCTTTTCTGGGTTGAGCTTTCCAACAAATGTATTGTACTCTTTCAGTATTACCTGTGGTTTCTTTGCATTTTCAAACTTATTATCTAGTAGGAGGGAAGCAGGGCTTCTGAGCATTGTGTTAGCAAGTTCGAGTTTGTAAAGATAGAAGTTTTAAGGGTTTGTAAAGATTCTTTAGTGATTTCTGCAGCACCAAATCATTTTTTTATACTATTGCAGCTGAAAAATAAGATTTTAGCTGTCAATACAACGGTCAAATACTTGACTGACATTTTATAGGCCTTTCGTGACCATTTTTAATCTGCATCAAAAGTATATGATGCACGACATTGTCATAGTTTGTCCTGCTCCCAAGGTAACATATTTGTACACGTCATAAGGAATCTTTAGCTTCTAACATCCGTACCCCTCTGTATTTCTTTGCATACAGACAAATTTATGAATATGTTCGGAGTTGCTTCCTTCTCTATCTTCTATATCTTCCCCTGTTATCCTTTTCTATTAGATCATGGTCTGCCATTGCAACCCTCCTTCACATGGCCGAATGGGCTGCGGAGATGGATGCCTGAATCGGATGCTCAACGTTGAGTGTGTTCGAGGGTCTTGTCCATGTGGGGAGCGCTGTTCGAATCAGCAGGTTCTTAAACTTGCATGGCATTCAGGTTTACTGTATGTTGCTTATATTATGCAGGTTGTGTAACCTCCATTTATGTATGCTTGCAGTTCCAGAAGCGTAAGTATGCTAAATTGAAGTGCTTCAAATGTGGAAAGAAGGGTTATGGCCTGCAGCTGCTTGAGGATGTCTCCGAAGGGCAGTTTCTTATAGAATATGTTGGGGAGGTGAGTCTGCTATTCACAATTTTTGACACTCTGTGCGAGGTAAAGATGGAAAAGGAGATATAAGACATTTGTTTTTCCCACACTAGTCTTAATGAGGTTATCCTATAATCACTTTTTTTATCTCTATAGTTTTGCCCTTAAGTCTTGGTTTTGCAATGGTTCTCTTCCTGTCATGTTTTATTATCCTACAATATAATTTGTTATGTCAATCTCTCTAACCTTTTCGCCTGTTCAGTTAGTCTCTTCTAGATACATGATATTATCTCTTCCTCTTTAGAGTATCTACTAATGTTCACTTTCCCGTGAACTAGCATATATATTCCAACTACCTGTCCGAGTTCCAACTCTATCGGACTAGCTTCTTTACCCTCTTACCCTCATCCGTCCATGATGCGGAAGCCTTTTATGTCTTATAGCAATTTGCAAATCCGAGTGTCAATGTGGTCGGATTGACTTCTCACTCTCACTATCTGTAATGTGGAGACCATCGACTCATATTCCCGCACCCCTAGATGTTGCAATGGAACCCTATGCCCATTTTGCAGCACACCATGGTATTGCTGTAGTGTGCACTCCTAGGACAGGGTATTCTGACACATTCATTATAATGGTAATTCCTCATAACTTGCCTTTTTTTAAGTTCGCGATCGACCAACCACACCTTTATATGGTCTGCCTCTTGGTGCTAGAGATGCAAAGCTAATAGGTTGTGAATTTCACATAGCAGAATTATTTGTAATATAGTAATAAAAAGTAGGATTGGAAGAGAATACCAACATGTTGGCTACTATCCATCTATGTTATGGCAGGATAGCAATTTGATAATTCTTTTGACTTCTATATGTTGCCTGTTCATCTGTTTGTGTGAGTTAGCGCAGTTTCCCATTGCATATTCTATATATAACAGGTGTAATTATAACTTTTCTAGGTCCTGGATCTGCATGCGCACGAGGCAAGACAAAAGGAGTATGCCCTGAAGGGTCATAAGCATTTTTACTTTATGACACTTAATGGCAGTGAGGTATTACTGTTTGCGTTGTTTCTTTTTTTTGGGGGAGGGG
>MDKJ01117675.1:0-53188 GCA_005239525.1 Nicotiana knightiana
CTTAATATTTATAGCAAAAATAGTATAGAATTTCGGTGTGGTCAAAAAATAGTTGTTCACAATACTCGCAAATATGGATGGAGAAATCTGGCCAAAGCCTATCAATTCAGATGCAGTCAAAAGATACTATGTGTAAACCATTTATGCTTCTTCATATGATGTAAATTGAACTACGCTCGACCTGATTACCATTTAAGAGGGGATACGTAGGCAGCCCTATGGGTTCGGTCACAATTCAATAAAAATTCCATTTTCCCCACAATCAGAAACTGGGGCAGAATTTTGAGGAGGACCCGCAAAATTCCGAAGCAAGTTCAGCCAACAGCAGCATATGGAGCAGTTAGAAAGGTCATCTAGTTAACTGGGGCAGAATTTTGAGAAGGACCCTCAAAATTCTACAACAGCGGAAGTCACAATGTCTCTAATAATGTCACAGTTACTAGTTCATCTAACTAACTTCTAAACTACATACTACTATGTCTTTGAAAATTATACACGCATGCTTTTGAAAAAGAAACTTTGCTTTAGCAAAATTCTACCTTAATAGCTTGAACAAGATCTTCAGACAGAGCGGAGAAAATCGAGCAAGAAAAGGCACGAACCAACCTCCCCCTGCAAAAACTCACAAATTTTCTTCGGATGCAGGACTATATCATAAAGATAAGCATCATCACAACGACACAATCGCTATGCATGAAACACATTTTCAGCTAAGAATACTTCACCCTTACTCCTCTCTTTGCATGAGACTAATCTTTATCTCAATCCTTGCATGAGGCTAAGACCTGCCTCCCTATTTGCATAAGGCTAAACACTGCCTTCTCTCCGCATAAGACTAAGCTCTATCTCAATCCTTGCATGAGGCTAAGCCCTGCCTCCCTGTTTGCATAAGGCTAAACACTGCCTTCTCTCTGCATGAGACTAAGCTCTGTATCAATCCTTGCATGAGGCTAAGCACTGCCTCCCTATTTGCATAAGGATAAGCATTTCCTTCTCTCCATATGAGACTAAGCTTTGTCTCAATCCTTGCATGAGGCTAAGCCCTACCTCCCTATTTGCATAAGGCTAAGCACTGTCTTCTCACCTGCATAAGGCTAAGCCTTGACTCCCTATTTGAACAAGGCTAAGCATTGCCTTCTCTTCGCATGAGACTAAGCTCTGTCTCAAATCACCTTCATGAGGCTAAGCTCTGCCTTCTCTTTGCATAAGACTAAGCAAGGTTCCGAACCGTGCATGAGGCTAAGCCCTGCCTCCCCACTTGCATAAGAACAAGCCCTACCTTCCATTTGCATGGGACTAATAACTGTCCCGGATCTCGCACGAGAATAAGCATTGTCTCTCTTGCATTGTTATCTTATCTCAGGCTAAGCTCTGCCCTCAATTTCACACAAGACTAAGCCCTGTCTTGTTGCCTCTAGCATCATGCCTCTACACCTTATGGGCTGAAATATAACCAACTTGTCCGAAGGCGTCATAGTCTGAAGGCACCATCCTCATAGCCGGAAGACATCATGCCATGGCCTGAAGATCTCTCAAACTTGCACATCATTATTCAAAGGCGTCATGGTTTGGAGGCACTATTGTCATCGACCGAGAACATTATTTCATGGCCTGCAAATTCCTTACCACATAATTCATGGCCCGGGATTTCATGGTCTAAGGACGTCATCCTCAACCGTCTAAAGACAGTTTTCATGGTATGAAGGGAATTTGCATCATGTCTAAATTTACGCAAATTTATACGTATATGCCTGCAGTACATCTTTTGATTTGCAGGTGACCCAGTGAGTAACTGTTACCAACAGGAGCAATCCCGCTCCAGTTCCTTCAAATTATTTCACACCTGACCGCTCACTATAACCGTTTCACCTATTCGAAACCTTGTGTCCGTCCTTGTGATACCCCATTGGTTCATTCCACCGGTGGATCCAGAACTACACACGGCCTGATTCATGTAAAACCAGGGATATGTAGGCAGCTCGGGGACCAGAGTGCGACCTATATCTCTCAAATCACTCTATTCTGTCAAAAATGGCCATCATATCTTTACCCGACAACTCTTTCATCCTTCCCGGGTAAAGAGGGGCAGCTATTGATACCCAGTTTTTTCATATATATTTCACAAAATACATATATACTCTCAAAATAGTGCATGAGCATCAACTAGTATTTTTTCATAATTTTCTGTAATTTTAAAGGATTTTTAATTAATTTATTCCAGCATTTTATTATCTAAATAATTACTAATTGCATCACAAATGATTTTTTAAAATAATTTTATTACATAATTTTTATCATTTATATTTATATTAATCTTTAATCATTTTATGCATAATTATATTTACATCTTTAGGTTATAATTGCAATAACTTTGCAATAATAGCCCATGCATGCATAATTACTTTATTTACACGAAAAATGAATTTTTATATTTTATAATATTAAGTAATTATTTAAATCATTTTCATATACAAATAGAATTTTTATCATTGATTAATTATTTTTTATAAATTATTTTATTAATTTAAGTGAGTATTAAAACATAGCCCTTTTAATTAAATTTTCGGACCTCCCAGCCCAATACTAGTTGGACCAACTATCCTAACCCATAACCCAATACCCAAACCTAACTACCAATACCCATACCCATACCCGTCTGATTAACTCGCCCCACCTAAATATCCAATCCTGGTCGTTGATCTCAGAAGATCAACGACCCTAAACCTTCAACCCCTTTTTAATATAACAAACCCCAAAACCCTACCTCAATTTTTCCAACCTGCCGTCTTTGGATCCTATCTCTCTTCTCTATCACCCCCCTCAAACCCTCGCCCCGCCATCACACATTCCCTCTTGATTCATGAGATTTTCCTTCGATTCCATGCCTTATTTGGCTTCATCTCTTTACTGGTTATACGATTTTTATGTTACTTGATGAGAATCTCAAGAGACTCGAACCAAATATGGTTCAAAGTCTCTCATATCTCGGCTATTTTGTCTATGTTCACTCCGATACCTATGAGTACGAATCTTTTTGTATTTTAGGGATTCAAATCTCTAGTTCAAACCAGATTTGGTTCATTTCTGTTTATTTTTCTACGAACCTGGCTATTTTCTGGATCAATTTGTTTAGATCTGAAACGATTTGGTGTTTGTTTTGGTCTTTCCCCTTTAAAATCTCGATATTTCCGTTTCTTATAGCTTTATTATTTTTGTGACCGATTTTTACCCTAAAACTAGGGTTCCAACAGATTTTTTGCAAAAAAATATTTTAACATTTAAATGTTTCATCTCTGGTTTGTTTATTTATTGTTTGGCTGATTTTTACTTGATTTAATTAGTTCCATCTATATGTCTTTATATTTCTTAGGGTTTCGATTATTTGACTATTTATTCTACTGTTTCTGCATGTTTACCTTTAACTCTTTCAATTAAGTGTTAATTGATTTTACTTATCTAAGTTGGGGTTTGAAATCAGCTTTCCTTTAGTATCAATATTTCCTTATTAAAATTTTACCTGTTCTTACCTTATTTATGTGATTAATTACTCGTACTACTTTCCTTAACTCCCTTGTTGGCTTGATTTTGTGTCCTGATTAATGGAGCTGACTCCTAATTGATTTCTGGACTTATCACTTACCTTATTTAACCTAGTACTTAACTACTGATTGATTCTATATAAGGCTTTCCTTAAATTAAGTGGTATTTTACTCGATTCTGTCTTGTTGATTGATTCATGCTGACATTAATTGATTGTTAATTGATTTTCATACCTTATTGGTGTATGATTGATTCCTTACCTTATTAGTTTGCTTCATTGTGTGCTATAAAATCTCATTCCTTGTTCTAATTTTCAACACGCTTTACAACCCCTAGAGAAATAACTTTTTCATTGAACAACTTTACAACTTTCAAACTGTCTGCTCTTTTGTTCTCTCTTGTTCTGATTTCTGTACTAAGTGGTTACTGTTTGGCCGGCTGAAATCCAAGACCAAATTACTTTGGAACTTAACTGTTATTGCATTCTTGTTTGCTCTATTCTCAACTGGTATGCCTTAACTCCTACTATCACGTTCTCCATGCTTTATTTGATTAATCTGTTTCAATCTTCAGCATGAGTATGCTTGCTATGTGACCACATGATCCCACTTAGTGATACTGTTAAACTAAGTTATTTCAATAATGTGAGTTCTTTCCTGAGTCAGCTTTAGGTCTTTTGTTCTGAACTTTGTGAGATACTGCAAGCATGTAACTAGATATACTTTATGGCTTAATTCATTTATCATGTCTGTTTAATTCAAGTGTTCTTGATTTTGTTATTGCTTCAAATGTTAGTATGAATATATAGTCTAAAAAAATGCCAATCTGCTTGAACTATGTGCTGACATGGATTCTGTTTATTTCTTGGTGCAGTTCCGTAATCAACCCTGTAATCTGAATCTGTTTGCTTCTGAAAATTAAGCTATTTTTAAAACCTGCTCCCCTCCCTTTACCCTTTATGCAATGATTTTCCAAACTCCTACTCTTCATTATTTAGGTTCCTACCACCCCCAATGTGAGCACTGTCTAGGGTCCTTGAGACTCCTCCGAACTCTGACACATTGGGACTGGTCTTCCAATCTTTTTATGAACTATTTTTTCTGAGTGTGGTTCTGGTGTGAGCATTGTCCGGGATCCCTGAAGCCCTTGGGAACTTAGACACACTAGAAACCTAATTTTATGTGCCATGGATGGACCACTATTATGCTCCAAAGTTGTTATGTTTGCAGGCCTGATTTCCAGGTTTAGATTGGGCCTATGAAGGCTCCCTATAGTGTAATCTATACTGTTATGTAATTCATTCAATATTCTGGGTTGTAATAATTTCTGTAATAACAGATTTGGGATTAATTAGTGAAAGCTGGGGGAGGTTTCCTTCTATATTTGTTAAACTTGGATAGAAATCATGCCTATAGGTTTAATTATGTTGATCAAATCATGTGAGTGTTATTACTTGACTAGAGATCCTGCCTATAGGATTTTCTGATTGTTTAATTCTGTATTTTTACGCTTGCATATTAGAGATCCTGTTTATAGGCTTCTTGCATTAGAAATCCTGTTCATAGGATCTGCACCTATTTTAACTCAACGTGCATTAGTGACCATGTCTATAGGATTCTGTTTGAAATAATAACATTTTCTTGGCAATCTGCTTAAAATTCTGCCCACATACAGTTGTAGATATCATGCCTATAGGGTGAAATCAATCTCAAACCTAGAAAACATTCCTATAGGCTTTAAAATTAATAGATATCTTGTCTATAGAAGTTTAAATCAATTATGCAATTAGAAAGTATGCCTATAGGATCTAAAGGGGATAAAAACCTGTCTTTATGAGTTAAAATCAATATTACACTTAGAACCATGTTTATAGGTCTGTAATTTGTAAACTCGTAGAAATCATGCCTATTGGATTATGTTAATCAATTCTGAATTCAACCAATTCTGGCCATCGCCTAGGCAATTTGTAGGACTCATTGATGATTCTGGGATTAAAAGTTGTGACATATTACCTGCTTGGAATGGCCAGATTCACGCTGAATAAAATCAGTAGGCAAACAAATAGGTTACAATGCTCGCCCGAATAAAATTGTCTTTATATTTTGTTTCTGCTCATATAGATATCCTGCCTATAAGATCCTAAAATTAACGAAGTTTGGTGATTCAATTGCGTGCTTTTGTTGTTTACGTGTGAAGGTTAGTGTGATCCCTTACTTGTTTATTTGAAAGTCATATTTGTATTTTGTTTGTCGCCTAGATTTCTCATTTTTAAGTAACATAGGTTGGTCTAGAACCATCCTAAATAGAGGTTCTAACACCTCCAGGGCCATAGGTAAGGGACGGGTAGTGTACGCATAAGGAACGAGCTAGAAGCTATTAGAACGCTTAGGTAACAACTAAAATATAGTAATTGGGTAGTAAGGAAATGATATCCCGTAGATAGTAATTGGGTAGTAAGGAGATGATATCCCGTGCGCTAATTCTATGAGTAACACCCCAACTTGGGGAAGTTACAAAGTATTGCATGGAATGATCCTATAGGCTAAAAAACCTAGAACCCCTTTAATCATGTTTAAAGTAACTTGTTTTCCTCCCCTTTTATATTAATTCACTTAATTTAAGTTCGGCCGGGACCCACCGTTGTGGACCTCGAGGGGTTCCTACAACCTTTCCCTCGAGGTAATTTGAGCCCTTACCCGATCTCTGGTGATGCAAACTGGTAATATGAGTTATCTTGCTCTAGGTACCCTAACGCACCTTAATCCATTAGGTGATGACTCTTCCAATCCCTTACTCAATCCCAAAAAGAAGGAGTTGTCCCAGAAATGTCGAAACCCGATTTCGCGAGAAAAAGGGAGGGGGGGGGGCGACATACGCCGTGAGGGATTGAGACTCGATCCATCCCGTGAGACTATAGAGTCTAATAACCTTTATTTCTGTTTATGTGCATTCTTGTCTACTACTAATAATTTTTCATGTAAACTGCACATTTTTGCATTACCTACTAATAATTTTTCATGTAAAAGTTGTTCATTACCAACCATATGGTTTGTGGCTCCAGTATCATACTATCCTCTTCTCATCAATATTTTGTTCATAAAAAACATTACCTGCCATGTTTACACTGGCAGAGGATTCAGAGACTGATGTCTTGTTCACTAGAGTTAGGATTTGACTTTATTGTTCAAGAGTGAACATTTGCATAGGTCCTAAGTTTTTGTTGTCCCTGATGAGTGTGTTGCTCATAAATTAAACCCTGCACAGGTCCCAAATTGTGCTGCTCTTGATTCATCATGACTAATGAAGGTGAGATCGGCTGATTCTTTGAACTTCCAACTGTGTTAGCTATTTTTTAGGCTTAAAATCTGCTGGATAGCCTATCAGTTTATAGCAGTTGGCCCTCAAATGTCCCTTCTTATTGCAGTAATTACATTTCATCAACTTATAACACTCTTTCTCCATGTGGACTTTCAAGTGACATAAACTACATTCAATATTGAAGTTTGTCCTTTGCTTTTGACCAAGTTTAGAACTAAATAGAGTTGTAGGATCTATGGACGCATCACAGTAACTACATCCTGCCACTAACTTTTGACTCTCATCCTGAAAGATCATAACATAAGCTTGATTAACCGTAGGAATCTTAGATTTCATTAAGATTTGACTACGAGCTTGACTATAACCATCATTTAATCTCATTAGGAATTGCCATAAACGTTGGTACTCCTGTTGTTCAATGAATTTCTTTGATTTATCACAACAAACATGAGGAGGCATAATCGAATCACAGTCGTCCCGCAAGTCCTTCAATTTCGAGTAATAAACTGAGACAGAGGATGCACCTTGCGTCAGTATAAAAGTTTCCATGTGCAGGTAGTACATTCGTGATGCGTTCACCTTATCAAAACGTTCCCAAAGATCTGATCAAATTGCATGTGCACTTGACCAGAACAATACTCCACTCGACAAGTCGCGACTCACATTGTGCATGATCCACAATTTCACAATAGTATTGCAGCGGTCCCATAGATTTGCATATTTATCTCCATAGGTATCATGTGTTACTGAACCGTCTATAAACTCTAACTTGTTCCGCGTAAGCAAAGAAACTTCCACCGGTTGCCTCCAAATCGTGTAATTTTCCATTCCTAGCAGTTGAAAACCAAGAGATAATGCTCCTCGTGTGTCGGATGGATGCAAATACAACAGATGATTATGATCTATCACAATCGTAGATTGATCTGTGACTTCGTCTTCGACTATGCGTATTTAGGGTTCTGGCGAGTACCTGATGATTCCGACTGAAATTTTGAGAAATGAACGACGAATCTCTCGTTTTCATCAATTCTTAGTGAAAAACTCTAGACATACCATGTCCATTTCACGAATTTGCATGAAGAGAAAATGATCTTTCATGAGAGGAAAACAGAGCAGACAGAGGGAGACGAGAGATGAGAGAAAAAAAATCTCGATTTTCTGTTATGTCCAAACATAGTATACCCCTCCAGTTATAACAACAATAACCGACTAATTATAATATTAACATCTAACTATAGTTA
Organism: Nicotiana knightiana; assembly: GCA_005239525.1. Classification (NCBI taxonomy): domain Eukaryota; kingdom Viridiplantae; phylum Streptophyta; class Magnoliopsida; order Solanales; family Solanaceae; genus Nicotiana; species Nicotiana knightiana. Next base: position 8,100 of record MDKJ01117675.1, read on the forward strand.
TATATATATATATATATATATATATATATATATATATATATATATATATATATATATATATATTTGTTGCCGAGGCTAACGAGGTCTCGTGACCCCTACATAGATTCACCCCTGATTATATGTAAAGTCTATCTAGTGCCAATAAAAAGAGGAAGGAATGTGTTATCATTGGTAGAGTGAAAGGCCTGACTCGATCTGGCTAAATATATAAAGATATAGTAATAGTAGCAAGTAGTGTAATAATGATAAATGGTCTTAATTAGCAATTGCATCTGTTAGCCGAAGTTTGCGCATCCTCCTATTTTTACCATGCCACTACCATGTTGTAAGTTTGTAAGAAAATGTAAAACTGCTTGTATCTATCTATCCATCTATTTTCTGCATCTTCCTCAGATCTTCTGGATTTAAGATCAAGTTATAGAGTTATCCCTCTCTTTCCTAACCAATAAGACAACTCCACAGAAAATCTACCTATTCCTAGCTCCTTTTGCCACTCCCAAATTAAAGAATACAAAACAAAAAGCTTCCATCTTTTTACCCCCAAAGCGGCCAAGTCCAAATCCGAGGAATTTACTGAGAAGAAAAAAGGTCCGGTGTGCTGAATCCTATGTTTCTTTCCTAAAACTCTTCTCTATGTGTCCGTAAGTTAAGCTCAAATACAAGTACGATCCGCATACCTGCTAGCTAGATCGGAAAGATCCAGATAATATTGTAATCATCAATGGGGTCTTCTCAGTCGGTAGCCGTACCCTCTGAAGAAGATGAAGAGCAAGAAGATGATGAAGAAGATGGCGAGCACGAGGAGAACGATACCCCAGATGAGAGACGTCAATTATTAGGTGGTGACGACGATACTACTCTGCTCAAGAAGGTTCTGGAACAAGAGCCCGAGATGTTACCTTGCCACGCCTCCGCATCCCCTCTCTCCCCTCAGCTCTCCTCTTTTGGCACCCCTCGTTTGGGCCCTTCCATCAAGGTGTGGGACCCTTATAATGTCCTGGCTCCCCCGCCCCCACTTCCCCCTCCCCCTCATTTCCACCGCACCTTCTCCTCTGATTCTGTGGATGACGATAGGACCCTCACCGAAGTCTATTTGATTAGTAATGGCGAGTGTCATATGAATTTAAGGCCTGATTTGATTGCCGGCCGATGTCCCGAGGCTGCACTTACCCCTAATGGCAAGCGCCAAGCCAGAGCTTTGGCTGTTTTTCTCAAGTCTCAAGGGATACGTTTCAATTCTATGTATACATCTCCCTTGGATCGGGCTCGAGCTACTGCCCTCTCTGTTTGCCAGGTATCTTTCATTCTTTTCTCCTCCCTGTGATTGCTTTTATGTGAATGTTAGTTTCTCCGATTATGATTGCTATTGTTGTAGGATCATCTAAGTACTAAGCTCTGATCTTTTGGAATTTGATTGGAAATGTCATAAAATCAAATCCCTTTGCTTCCAAATTTCTATTTTTATGGGCCAGAAAAAAAATGGAATACTTCACCAACCAATTGATGTAAAGTCCTATATGTTATACAATTATCAGCTGTGGGAGATCATTATTTTTCTTCATCAGTTCTAGGCATATGCATGTTTCCTTTTGTTACTTGTAAGGTTTTCCTCTTACAGTGCTCCGGTAATTGTCAGGAGGCATAGTGATGCAGCTCTAAAAGAAACCATTTGAATTTGTTAGCTGCTTTAGTTTCAGGATTTATATGGCTGTGACTGTCTCACTAGTTTGGATTTGGCAAGTTTGTAGTTGGAATTTCATACTACTAGTAGTTTGAACAAAGGAGTGCCCAAACAACATATTAAAAGGTAACTTTTGGTTTCAGATGATCTAGGGATAACAGTTACTTTGGGGATAAAAGTTAGTCCAATTCCTCTAGTAGAAAGTACTAACAAGATGCATACCGGAGAAAAACAAATACTATCATTCAAAACAGAAAAGGGAAACTAATTGGATCTAACTGGGATAGGTAGAGTATACTATATTATCATCCTATATTACATTTCCACACAATATCATACTTGTGCATACTGTATCAACGAAAGGGACAGCAAGATAGTACCGCAAAGAAGAATTGCATACTCTGTAGTCCTGTAAGGCATAATTGGCTTCTCAGCAGACTAAGTGTGTCAAAAGCATTCTTACTGCCTTGACCACTAGCAAATCCAAAGATTATGTTTCTGTTCTTTGAGAGCAGCTGAGCCACAGTTTTGCATCACATGTCAGAATTATGCAAGCTGCAAGGAAGCCCAACGTCGAGCTTCTTCACTTTTTAAGTTCTGCAAGAAAAGCTTACTCCCTCTTGTATCTAGTAATGTGTTACAAAATTGATTTAAAAGTTGAATCTTTTCCATTCTTAGTGATGCATCATGAAGTTTTCTATGGGGATGATGATGCAAATTTCTGACTGTAAGTAGAACACCTGAATTGGCAAAGTCCCAGGGATTTAGTGTAACATGTTTTTTGCATGCTGTGTTCAGGCCTTCTAATTTTGGTATGTATGGATTCATCTGTTAACTGTGCAGGAATTGAACTTTTCAGAGGAACATATACAATCCTCTGATGCACTACTGGAAATGAGTCAGGGGCATTGGGAGGGATGCCACCGCTCGGATATATTTACACCTGAAACAATTAGTCTAATGGAAAGGTTCCAGCCTGATTTTTCAGCACCATCTGGGGAGTCACTGAGGCAGGTGGAATTTCGGATGGTTCAATTCCTAAATGGAACTGTTTTGGCATTGCCTGAAAAATTCAGATCTGATTTCTCCCCACCAGATCAGAGTGAGAGCCAGTCTTTCTCAAACCGTGGTTCTCATGCACTTGTCAATTCAGTTCACGACCGAGATGGGCCGCCTTCATTCTCATCGTCTCATTGGGATTTGCACCACAGGAACCGACAAGGACTTTCGAGGAAGAAGTCTGGAAAGAGTAGGCTTCAGATCGTGACAACTACTGGGGATCATGAGGCTGATGATGAGATGTCACCTCGAGAACCCATTAATCCTAACTCCATCCGTGATTTAAATGTGCAAATCGCTACTAATGTTTCTCAATGCATTGGTATTTTTACTCATTCAATCCCAATCAAGTGTCTTCTTACTGCCCTCCTTGGCTGCAGTGCAATGATGTCAAGTAAGATATGCATAGATGATTCTTCTGTTACGGTGCTACAGCATTCCTGGAAATTGGGATGGCAGATCAAGAGAATGAACGATACTGCGCATCTTAGGCTTCTGTAGTAAATGATTCCATTCGGCAGCTGAGATCACTGAGAAAATTTAAGTATTTTGGCTTAATTAGGGAATTCTTCAAAGCATTCACGGGATGTGTATTCTACAACCAGAGTCAGATCAGTGGATGATACTTTTGATGATTATCAATTTCTTTTGCAAAATTAGTTTCCACTTCTCCAACTGCATACTGAAACTGAATTGGAGTTGGAACCACGGTTGTGGATTATTGTTTCAGCTTGTAGCATTTTAAATTATTGATGTTGTAGGGCATTTCTGGTGTGACTTTATAATAAGCTGTTGAAAAAATCAGGGTGACTTTGTTCTGTGGTCGCTTTCTTTTCATATTAATGATTTTTTACTTTACTAGTAATGCTTGTCAATCTTTTACTTATAAAGGTTTATGATTTGGAAGATTTAAACACCCCAAAATCCCAATTAGCGGTCAGGCGCTACTACTAACAAAAATTGCAAACCACATTAGTAGTCGTTTGAACTGGTTATACAATTTAAACAGTTCAAGCGACAAGTGCAACCCTTTCCACTAGATGAATGAATGAAGAACGCTAATTTGGCTCCACTCTCTACAGTCTCCTATTTCTGTCGACGCCAATATTCCACAAATCCAAGCGTGGCCAAATTCTTCAACAGATACTTAGACAAATCCGATGTGTTCTCGTGGAACTCTATCATTGCCGACTTGGCTCGGAGCGGTGACTCCGTCGAAGCCCTTCGAGCTTTCTCTTCCATGCGAAAGCTCTCTCTCAAACCAAACCGTTCCACCTTCCCATGTGCCATCAAATCCTGTTCCTCCCTTTTCGATCTCTCTTCCGGCAAGCAGACCCACCAACAAGCTCTCATCTTTGGTTATGAAACCGACCTTTTTGTATCCTCCGCCCTCATTGATATGTATTCCAAGTGTGGTCAGCTTGCTGATGCACGAAAGCTGTTTGATCAAATTCCTCAAAAGAATGTTGTTTCTTGGACCTCCATGATAACTGGCTACGTCCAAAATGACCAACCCCATGAAGCGCTCTCGCTTTTTAAAGAGCTCTTGGCGGGCCAAGCAGAGGAACTAGTTTCTCTTGACTCGGTTTCCATGGTTTCCGTGCTATCCGCTTGTTCTCGTGTTTCAGGAAAGACCCTTACCCAAGGGCTCCATGGCTTTGTCACGAAAAGGGGATTCGATGAAGACCTGGGAGTTGGGAATACATTAATTGATGCCTATGCTAAGTGCGGTGAGGTTGATTTGTCCAGGAAGATGTTTGATGTGATGCCTGAGAAGGACATCATTTCATGGAATTCTATGATCGCAGTTTATGCCCAGCACGGACTTTCATCTCAGGCACTGGAAATTTTCCGTTCCCTGGCGTGGGATAGAGAGGTTGACTGCAATGCTGTCACCTTATCAGCCGTGCTGTTGGCTTGTGCACATTCAGGAGCTCTTCAGGCTGGCAAGTGCATACATGATCAGGTACTTCAGGACTAACCACCTTTACAACTGCTGCATTCTTTCTGACTCCTTATTTTTTTACTGTATTGATGTTCTTAGTTGTCTATTGGGCTTTGATCTCTTTAGGTTATAAAAATGAACCTAGAGGATAATGTATATGTGGCTACGTCCATGATTGACATGTACTGCAAATGTGGAAGATTAAGGACGGCGAGGAACGCATTCAATCGGATGAAGGAAAAGAATGTGAAATCATGGTCTGCCTTGATTGCAGGTTATGGTATGCACGGTAGAGCCAGGGAAGCCCTTCAAGTATTTTACGAGATGAACTTAGCAGGGGTAAAACCAAATTATATTACCTTTGTCTCAGTCCTAGCAGCTTGTAGCCATGCTGGGTTGCTGGATGAAGGCTGGTATTGGTTTAAGGCCATGGAGCCTACATATTGCATACAACCAGGAGTGGAGCATTATGCTTGCATGGTTGATCTTCTTGGACGTGCTGGTTTCCTTGCCAAGGCATATAATCTGATAGAAGAAATGAAGGTAACGCCTGACTTTATTGTTTGGGGTTCTCTTCTAGCTGCATGCAGGATGCACAAGAATGTCGAGCTTGGGGAGATTGCTGCTAGGAACTTGTTTGAATTAGACTCAACAAACTGTGGGTATTATGTTTTGCTCTCGAACATTTATGCTGATGCTGGGAGGTGGGAAGATGTAGATAAGATGAGGATACTTATGAAAAATCGTGGATTAAGTAAACCTCCTGGGTTCAGCCTGCTTGAACTCAAAGGCAGGGTGCATGTATTTCTTGTTGGTGATAGAGAACACCCTCAACATGAGAAGATTTATGCATATTTGGAAGAGTTATCTGTAAAGCTGCAGATAGCTGGCTATGTACCCAACATGACATCTGATCTTCATGATGTTGAGGAGGAAGAGAAAGGACTGACATTACGAGTTCATAGTGAGAAGCTCGCTGTTGCTTTTGGGGTTATGAATTCCGTCCCTGGTAGTACAATTCAGGTGATTAAGAATCTTAGGATATGCGGAGACTGTCATACAACAATTAAGCTAATTGCCAAGATTGTTAATAGGGAAATTGTAGTCAGAGATGCAAAGAGATTTCACCATTTTAAGGATGGCTTGTGCTCCTGTGGGGACTATTGGTGATTCAAGCATTGAACAAAATTTCGTCTTCGCCGGCTAATCAACTTCCACGAGTTGTCATATGATCTGCAGTGGTGCAAAAAGTGATAGAGATTCGCAGCAGAATTGATCTTCTTCAATTGTGCGTCAATCTCACACAAGGTAGTCGGCTATATGAATCCTCCATATCCATCTCGCTCTATTGTTCATTATTCAACGGAATTCGTCATAGCTCGGCTATTTTTATGCTGGTCTTATGAAAGATGCCAGTATGCGAATAATATTCCCCTGTTGTGTGATATGTACAAGACCAAAAGAGAGAAAGCGGATCAATAAGCAGAAGTCGGACAAAAGGTAAAGGCAATTTTCTTTCTGTGAGTTCATCGTCTGCTCGATTCTTCACTATTCAACCTCTTGTATCCACTATGGAGAAAGTTAAATCTTGTTAGCTTGAAACGAACATGTCATTTGGGTTGTCCAGAGTTTTGTGCCTCTTTTTGTTTACATCAATTTTGGTATTCTGCCAGCATTAGCAAAACTGTTTTTCACCTTGGAAAAACTTTTTACAATGTTAGTTTTGACTGGTGGATATTAAGGAATGTCAGAAAACAGTAAATATTGAAGGTGGGTATGATTTTGGTGGTTGTTTTGAGTGCTGAAGCTTGTAGTTCACGTGTTGTTTTAAGCACAAATGATATGAAATACTAAGAGGTATGTATTGTGCAAACATTCTTAACATTGATAGTACCAAATATGTAAAAATAATAGTACTATAAGAATATTTTCAAAGGGAAACTTAATGTTATACCAAAACGATAAAAGGAAGATAATAGTAACATGTTTGATGCCTGTTTGTTTTTATTCAAGAGAGATAAAAAGAAGAAAAAAATGAAAAAGTAGCACTGTACGTAGTAGTTCTAACTTCCATCTTGTATTACAACCTTCTCCCCCTCCCCCCTCCCCCCTCTTTCTCTCGTGCCTTTTGTATAATCTGAAATTGATCTTCAAAAAAAATATATATATATAGAAGAAAATTTCCAAGTGGTACACTTGGATGTAAATGCATTTGGTGGGTGAGTGCTCCAATTGGAATAACTGCATTGATTCTCCCGATGCAACACGTCAAGGGAATATACGCTGAGGTCCTCCGTTTTATTTACCATCATGCCCATACTTGCATTGTTCTTTGCTCCACTGTTATTCTACCTTCTCTTTTTGACTTTTGGGGGTCCAAAAATCCAGTACAGACCTGCTTCATGAGCAAGCCAATGCACATCAACAACAATTGCGTCGAGTGAGCCTTGGAAAAGAGAGATGAAAACATATACTCCCTCCGTTTTAATTCTAGTTCTAGTTTATGTAAACTTATTTCCTTTTTAGTCTGCTTCAAAAAAATGATTCATTTCTAAATTTGGAAACAATTTAGCTTAAATTTTCAATTCCATCATTAATGAGATGCTTTTATAGCCACACAAATACTCTGAGTTCTTTTTGACTTGGTTAGAATCATAAATTTCAAAAATATTCAATATTTTTAAATTCCGTGCCCAGTCAAACATGTTCACGTATATTAAAACGGAATGAGTATGCAATTAAGTTAACTAATCCATCTCGTTAAGATGTGGATAGTCATTTTGTTGTTATTGTTGCTGCCTCCACATGAGCCGACCTCATTCACTTAGAAGAATACAATCTTGACTGACCTTAATTTTACCTTTTTTTCTACCACAAATATCACAATACATACACCGCACAAATGCAACTAATAGCTTATTTGACCAAGTTTTTTTTCGGGCCAAAAGTACTTTTTTTTGGCCAAAAGCACTTTTGGTCAAAAATTGAGGTGTTTGGCTAAGTTTTTGGAAGGAAAAGTACTTTTGAGGAGAAGCAGAAGCAGTTTTTGAGAAGCAGAAAAAAATAGTTTCTTCCCAAAAGCACTTTTCTGAGAAACACTTTTGAGAAAAATACACTTAGAAACAGTTTTCAAAAACTTGGCCAAACACTAATTACTGTTCAAAAGGTGTTTTTCAAATTAATTAGCCAAACACAAATTGCTTCTTATCAAAAGCATTTTTTTTAAAAGTACTTTTGAAAAAATCACTTCTCAAAGTAAGCTGATTTTAAAAGTTTGGTCAAACATGCTATAAGTTTCCTGGCTTACCAAAATGAATTAATTTCGATTAAGGCTTGGGAGATAAAGGAAATGAAAGGGAAGAAAAGAGCAGGACTCACTAAATGATAATTGGAAATTGAGAAACAGTTACACTTGAAATCGTTAATTTTCACTGCAAGTATTTTCTTTTTATATTTTTTTATATCTTTACAACTATTTATTCGTAGAGAGTGAAAAACAAAAGTCTCATCTAGTTAATCATGAATTGCTTAAACTAGCACATATTTAGGCAGGTTGCAAGTAAAAGACTAAATAATTGTTCATTTTTAGTAGCCACAAGGCTTGTTCAAGAAGCAAAGATTTAGGGGCTTGTGACTTAAGTCACGTGTTAGGGTTTCGTGCGATTTAAATCTAATATTTAAGTGGAGAAGAGTAGAATAGAGTGTGCCGTTCATCATTGCAATTGATCCCGAGGGTTTTTCCGGAAGAAGTTTCTCGGTCAATAAAACATTATTCATTTTAAGTAGGTGAAGGGTGTAATTGATTTGGTAAAATATTAAGCATTTTATTCAACACTAAAATGATGGCATGATAAATGGCTCACATATTTTGATTAGGAAAGAAACAAAGGATGACGGGGGCATAAAGGTAAATTGATACACTAGGGTCGGTACAGAGTGTATTGGTCACTCCGTGTAAATAACGCAAAGAGCATGGCTGATTGGTCAGTATAAAAAGGTGGAAATTTTTATTGTATGTGAATTAGGTCCAAAGAGCTATTGGGAGAGCGAGAGGAGAAGGTTTTCAGTCGTCTGCAATAATTTGCCCTCGCCCATTTCTCCTCCCTTCCGATCTCTCTCTACGCCGTCACACACTCATTTCGCCATGGAGAACTCAGGCCGTCAGTCTCTTCTTCCAAGCTTCCTCTACACTCCATCTTCGTTTTCTTCTTTCACTCCCAAAACCTTTGCTGTTCCCGAGAACACCACCAGTGTGTTGCCCGCTGCACAGCCGTCGTCCACCAACAAGAGCTTCGTGATTCCTGCACCTAGCGAACCTGGAAAGATCGAGATGTACTCACCGCAATTCTACGCTGCCTGTACCTTCGGTGGTATCCTCAGCTGTGGTCTCACTCACATGGCTGTCACTCCTCTGGATCTCGTCAAATGTAACATGCAGGTCTCGATCCAATTTCATTTACGCTTTGCATTTCAGATCTGTCCATTTCTGACGCGATCGTTGACTTCTAAACTCTTGTAGACATTATTATATGCTCCTTTTATGTGTGTGTAGATCCGATCTATACTCTTCTTACTCGAATATTATTGTGCGTGTTCTAGATCTAAATTTCTTACGTGACTAGCAGGACTGATTTTATTGGCAAAAGTGTTGAAGTGGTGATTTCTCTGTATAGAGGAGGAAGCGTTATTATTTTGTTTAAGATTTAATTGGAAATTATTATTTCAGATCTTAGTCTATCACGTGTGTAGTAGTTTGAATGATTTTAAATGCGAACTGTTCCTCTACATGTCGCAAAGCGAGGAAGTGAGGCGCCTTTTCATTTAATTTTGATTTGTATTATCTTTAGATATATGGAAAGGGGAAGGAGTGTGCTATTCAGACTTGGTTGTCTCCCATCTCATCCTTCACGTGTCACTTTTGCTGATTATGATTGAGCAGTTTGTTGAACACGAGAATGCATTGGTATTATTGCTTGACAGTCTTCTCTGCAGCATTAGCTAAAGGTTTTCAAGTAGATTGAGGAATGACATTTGAAAACTTGGATAACTTTTCCTTAGATTTGTGATTAAAGAGCTTCATTTTTAAGTGTTTGGACATTGTGCTCATGATGGTGCTAGATCTTTTACTGTACTGACTTTTCTTCCAATGGGGTAGTTTCTCATTCGCTAGCTTCCCCTTTTACTTTCTTAACTGTGGGAGGATTGTCTTCATGTGTGAAACTATTCCCATAGTAATCAAATTGTTCTATTTTCATACCGAGCATTAGTAATGAAGCATCTTAACTGACTGGAATTTCATGAATTCCTAGATTGACCCCGCGAAATACAAGAGCATATCATCTGGGTTTGGAGTGCTGCTTAAGGAGCAAGGTGCTAGGGGCTTCTTCAGGGGATGGGTTCCTACTCTTTTGGGTTACAGTGCTCAGGGTGCATGCAAGTTCGGATTCTACGAATTCTTCAAGAAGTACTACTCTGACCTTGCTGGAGCAGAAAATGCTGCAAAGTACAAGACTCTGATATACCTTGCTGGTTCTGCATCTGCGGAAGTGATTGCAGACATTGCTCTTTGCCCATTTGAAGCTGTAAAAGTTCGTGTCCAGACACAGCCTGGTTTTGCCAGGGGATTGTCAGATGGATTCCCGAAATTTGTAAGATCTGAAGGAACCATGGGGTATGCTATTTATCATTGTCGTTAGAACATTCCTTAATCTGTACCTTATAGAACAGATTTTAATATTTTGTTATATTTTTGCAGCCTGTACAAAGGTTTGGTTCCTCTTTGGGGACGTCAGATTCCATGTAAGTGAAACCATCTGTCTTCTACTGTTTGTTGTTATTTACCACTTGCTTATTACCTGGGATATTTTAATAATGCGACTAGAGGTTTGATATCCATATGATTTCCCAAATGAGTGAAAAGCATTTTGATGTTTGCTAGAATTCGTAAAACTTAGGGTCTGTTAGTTGGACCTGTCTTAAAAAACAATAGAAACTTCAAATGCGGACCACCCCTCGCTACCCCCAAAAAAGATCGATAGAATAGTTATTTGAGAAAAATAACCTTTTCATTTCTCTGTTAAATAGAACAAATAGAGAGAGTTCCTTCTCCGTGTATGTTTACTAAATGCGGACAGTCACCTTAGAACTGCAAGAGTTTCTATAATTAGGAACCAATAGGCCCCAGAAAGCCTGGAAGTTGAAGATGGCTAGATAAGGGCTTATGTTTGGATGCAGCAGTAATTAATTGTCATAGCTGATGGACTTCATCAAAAAAAAATGTTATAGTTGGAAATTTCTCGTCTCTTTCTCGTTCTGGTAATGGCTTCCTTTTGGTTAGGTGAAAGCTAGAAAGCTAGCTCTCAAGCACCTTCACTTGTTCGATCCAAGGAAATATAGGGTCACTTGTTGAAATGCTCTGCTTTATATTAAGAACATATTGCATTTTTCTTTGGAAGACAAAATATTGCACGTAAGCCTCTGATCTAAGTCCACTGCAAGTTCTACTATGCTTGTTGGCCATTAACATACTATTCCTAATAATTGGGTGCTGAACTTTATGGGGAGCTTGGGGAATGAAGGGGGAATGACAGGACTAGTGGAAGGGGGCAATCAGGGTGAGAGCAGAAGCTTGGGGAGGAAGTGGACATAATAGGGCTGGGACTGGAGTTATGATTGGATGAGGTTGGAGATTCGTTAATTTAAGTTATGTGTGTAAATTAGAGTGAGAACGGTTCTTTTTTCCTTGGGGGGAGGGGGGAGGGGGAGGGGGAGAGGAGAGCATAGGTCTGGGATTCATTAGTTTCTAAGTTGGATATTCGAATGATGGAAAATCTAGCTCAATTCTTTGACAACATTCCCGTCCTATTCATTTGTTTATATGCTCTTACTCTTTGGAAATACAGTAGGATTCGAGGGTAAGAATTTTTGAACCTTTTTGCTGTTATAGCTGTGATTTAAAGTAATACAGATTAAGGGCTGGGAATGTCCATGTTGTGATGTTTTCTCCTCTTGGTAGGTTGTAAGAATTTTTGAACCTTTTTGCTCTTATAGCTGTGATTTAGAGTAAATACAGGTTAAGTGCTGGGAATGTCCATGTCATGATGTTTTATGCTCTTGATAGGTTTTACAGGGAGGCTTATTTTTGGTTCAAGTAGAGTCGTCCTAGTAATTCACCTGAAGCTTCTTAATTTGGTCTTTCATCTATTTTTTTTCTCTTTTTCTACTTGTACGACACAAAAGTATAAACCTGCGATGTTGCAGAGTCTGAAACATGATGCCTATTTTATCACACTACTGTGTATTTGTTTTCTTAGTGCATATTTGTTTGTGCTATTGTTCTTCTAATATTGACTTTGTTTTGAGTTACTATTTGTTGTTGGACATTAAGGATTAAACATCGTAAATTGCAGATACAATGATGAAGTTTGCGTCCTTTGAGACTATTGTGGAGTTGATCTACAAGCATGCAGTCCCAAAGCCTAAAAATGAATGCAGCAAACCTATGCAACTTGGTATTAGCTTTGCTGGTGGATATGTAGCTGGTGTCTTCTGTGCTATTGTATCCCATCCTGCTGACAATCTTGTCTCATTCCTCAACAATGCCAAGGGTGCAACTGTTGGTGATGTAAGCATTTCAAAGCTTCTATCGTTTGTTGCATCATTTCTCTCTTCGCCTCTTATTTTTTGAAATGTCCTCAAAGTCATTAATCTGTCATGTGAAACCTGCCATTTGTTTCTGATAAAAAACTATTTCCCCAGGCCGTGAAGAAGATGGGATTAGTGGGTCTCTTTACACGTGGGCTACCTCTACGTATTGTCATGATTGGAACTCTTACTGGTGCTCAATGGGGAATCTATGATGCTTTCAAGGTTTTTGTTGGGCTGTAAGTGTCTTCTTCTAATACGTAGTTAAACATTCTAAACCTGTCTTCCTTTCCTGTATCAGTCTACTTTGAGAACTTAATAAATATGTTTGGTTTATTTTTTCTAATGCGATTTCAGGCCAACAACTGGAGGAGTTGCTCCTGCTGCACCTGCTGCCTCTGAGGTTGCAAAGGTGTAGGGTCGAGTACAAACTAATTCTTCGCCAAGCCTAGAAGTAGTAAGAGAAGACTTCTCTAGATGAAACAATAAACACAGATTGCCAATGTTTCTCTTGTTCTCTTTCGTAGTAAGCTGGAGAGTATTCTTACACAACAATCTTGACAATTTTATATTTCTCTAATTTTGAGATTTTGGAGAGGGGGAGTCCCCCTAAAACATTAAGCGCGGATGTTTTTTTGTTAGAATAGATACAAAATCAATTTGATGCTAGAAACGCAGTTCCCTCTCGAGGATGGGAATAACAAGCATATTTGGGGCTATATATTTGCCTTGTTCATTTTGACTTTGCCGTGCTATAGGTGCTGAATGATGATTCTTTTATTGCTCTTTTGTTATGTTTGGTTTTTCAAAATCCCATTGTTATTGGAGCAAGTTTTGAGAGACTGCCGCTGTACCCCATACCCAGGCCATATCTGTTTGTGCGTTTTGTGCTGCACTGAATATATGGATCCGTAGGTATTGGTCAGCTGTGGGTGAAGGGTCAGCTCACCACAATACCGTACAACTTCTCCGATTGTTTTGAGACTTAAAAGAGGGCGAACAGCAACCTCCTCTGCGGATAACTGAGGTAGTTAATGAATTAAAAAAAATGAAATATTATGAAATGACTGGAAGATTATTATCTTATGTTGATGAGGTACTAAGTTCATTTCGCACCTAATTTGTCCTCCCTCTTCTTAGCTCGAGCCAAACAGGGCAAAATGAGGGTAACTACGAAAAACTCCTCTTAGACGGAGAAAAGTTGAAGTGACAAAATCTACAAGCCGGGTAACGAAATAATTGCTAAACACCTCCGCCTCTCCTTTAAAATATTCATTAGACAACACAATCATTTTAGTAGGGATTTTTCTAAGAGTGGAGCGGAGCACGGTTTCTGAACATGACAAATCAAACAAAGCTTGATGACAAAAATTATAAGCCCGAACTATGCACCTTTTTATTTCATATTTTTCCATTTCTTAGGTCTCCAGTTTATTACATTTACGGTGGTAAAGAGTTCTTGATCCAAACTTGACAACAGAAGCCAGCCAAAAAAAGTACAGAGCACCCCCAGAAGTCTCAGCCCCTTCCTTACAAAAAAACCCAAAAACAGAAACCTTAACTTACTAGTAAAGTTCCTTGTGCTGGTAACTGGAGTATCAGCTTTTTTTACTTCAGTAGGAGTATGGATTATATTACAAGGCTGCACGGGATTAATAGTATGTATCCCCCTATTCCGCTATGCGCGTGCAGACCTTAATAGAAATCATCAACAGAGAAGCTGTCTTCAATGGATCCAAAGCTTGGCATTGGGAACACATTAGTTGAATAATAGGTCATAGGACCCCCTACAAAATCGAAGGCAGGCTCGTTCCAGAAGCTGGTATCATAAATGAAGGACATGCCCATCTCATTGTCCATTGCAGGGAAGTAAAAGCTGGACATATCAAACTCTGGTTCTTTCATAAGCACCCCATTCCCATCATCTGCCGCCTGTGCATAATCAGTTAAAATCATGTCCTCCGCTTCATAACCACGAAATACTGCTCCATCTCCAGCTTTCCTTGCTTCGATGCCCTATTTACGAACAGACCACATATATAAGTCACAACAAACCATAGCCTTTGACAACCGACATACATTTATTACCTTTGAAGTAACTACACCGACAACATAAGAATTAAAATTTAGCAAGCTTACATAGATCTGCTTCTGATCATTGTAGTGGAGGGCAAAGTAGTCTCCTTGGCGCAATCCATGTGTTTGGACAAAGTCACCTGACCATCAAGTTTCAAATCCAACAACATTAATCTGCTTTTAGTTTTAGCCCTTTAAGAAACAGAACAGAAGTAAATAAACTTGGAGAGAAAGGGCTCTCGAGATCTCACCAGTATTTTCAAGCACATACATCCGACTGCTGTTATTTGGCCAGTACCTATAAGAAAATCATAACATTCAAGAGAAAGACTGTTGTAACGATTCATAAACTGCGTGGACGAACTATGTCAGAACATAGCACAAGCAACTGTATTTTCGATGTTATTTTTAACCCCTCCCCTCTTAATGTTGACTTAACCAACCAATTTGTTAAGGCACTAGCAAAATATCACTACTATGCCAGGTATTAAGAATGTCATCTAGCTCAAGGATGACCAAGCATCAAATAGTTTAATTGCGTTTATCTAATATGCTGGTCTTCACATCCTCGCCCGGACACTTCAATTCACTGGCTTAGAAATATCGTTCCCTCAAGTAAATTTGAAAAAAAAAAAAAAAAAAATCAGACCTGTATCTGAAACTCCAGACATGGATGCCATCCATGTCATCCATGGTTATTGGAAATCCTTCCTTGATCTCAAGAGTTGGAAGATACCGCTCAGCTGCTTTCTGAAATTAATAATGACATAAAAGTTAATCAGACGCAGACTGTCTGAATAACCATGGCATACACAATATTGGACAACTGCTAAATCATTTGTTTGGAAATCTTAAATGATTGCGACATTAATTCACTTCAATGTGTACTCAAAATAAAAAAAGGAAGCACAAGAGGAAGTGTTCTTAATGCATTTACAACGATGCTACAAAAAGTCCAAACCTTGGGCACGACAATTCTCCTTAGGGAGCTAACATCACTGTTCTGAAGCTGCTTGTCAAAGAGAAATCTGAACCCTGTTGGTTCAAGTGCCTGAAGCATAAACAAGCCGTTATAGGACTTACTAGTATCCAGAGCCAAACTTAGCTGAATCGTGATCACAAGACAAAATGCCAGTTTCTTTTTAGAGATGGTACAGAATGGTCCAAGGAAAATGTATGTTAACCAGAAAAAGAGGGGAATGAATCTAATGAACTACATTGCTATATACAAATAAGCATCAAACATATCAAACATTTTAGAACTCACTGCAATTAGTTAGCTTCAACAGAATGATCAAATTTTGAGCTTCATTGTCTTTTATGAAGTGCCCACATATAAAACAGATTTTAAGATACCCATATCAAGTACTTATACCATAGTCCATGTAACACTCCAAATTATTGGATCACCCTGTATCTGGTATTTCGCTATATGTGGAATCGCATAAGCTATATTTCATGTTTTTCCTTATTCATTGAAGGGGACTTTGTCCAAATTCGTTACCTTCTTCCAGCGGATGTGACAACAGGTGCATGAAACTTCTGCCTTCCAAGGCTATCTCACTCACACAATTTTAGGAAGATCAAAAGCTGTATATGGGTCATTTAAGAGCTCCTTTTTACTTTAATGATCTTCATAGTAAGAAATTCTTGTCAAAAGAGAATAAAATTCTTAGTTGCAATTCCAGATATGACTCAGTTAGGTTGCAAAGTAGTTGGAGGCCTCACTTGATTGGTCGACAATATCCCTTAGAAGTTAGTTTCCTGACTAACTTAGCAACTAAGTTTATGCACTCAGTGCAAATGACCATAAACCCAAATCCATAAGGGACAAGTGAAGCCATGATTGGTACGAAAGCATATCACTTGGTCTTCTTTCACTGGGACAGGTGCACAAAGAACCACAAACATCACGCATCCACCACATACCTACAGTTTAGGTAGTATGTAGAGACAGAACTATAAAGTCTTTGAGGTATTTCTAAAACAAAGTTCTTGCAGCCTCTCACTATATTTTAAATTCTAATTTGGCTGGTTGACAGCTTAGGATTTTACCAAAAAATTCAATAAAGGATAATTATTTCTTTGCACTTTTCAAATACGTGACGTTAGATGATTTCAATCGTATTGTTCAAGGGTTGAATGATAATGGAACATGGCTTACGACTAGTGAAGTGCAACAAGGCTCAACCCGACTACTTTGGGCATTATATCTAAACTATAATTATCAATATTTTTCGCACCACCCAATATATAACCATTGATAGAATTTAACAAGCCCCAACACAAGTAGTTTATGTCGATATATATTACTACGAATCCACCATAATTTTAGTGAGTTATCTATAGGAGACTAAGTTGCTCGGACTCGGTGCGGGTATCCGATACGGGGACGGATCCAAGTATCAGATTCGGCAAAATCTAAATTTTAAGATTTGGGGTGCGGATTCGGATATGGATACGGGTGCGGGGATTCGCCTAATAAAAAATAGAGCTATAAAAATATTGTAAATTTTTTAGAGATATTCCGTGAAAAACTTATATGAATATTGTACACTTTAATCTTTCATTCTCCAAGATGGACATTATTCTTTCATTGTTCTAATGTGTTTTATTTTTTATTTGGAGAAATCAAAATCTCAATTTTCTCCCAAATTTGTCGATGGACTCCGGTCAAAGTGTCTGAAGTCAGTTGACACGTATCCGGGACGTATCCGTCCCTGTATCCGTATTTGTCCCGTATCCGGATGGGGACGGCACCAAAATCGAAGAGTCCGCGCAACTTAGATAGGAGATGATTGGATACTTGATACAACACTATTCATATACTTTCTAGTTTGATTAGAAGTTTGTATGTTAGTGTAAGGATAAGTATGAGATCTAGAAAAATCTTTAGTTCTAAAGAACTCGTAATTTTTCTAAAAAGGAAAAGTATTAAGTATTTGAAAGAAATGGAAGAGTAGAATAATATAGAAGAATCATACACCCAACCCAAACAAGGCTGGGATTGAGGTGTATTTGTTGCTATATAGCTACATCTAGCAATACAATTTACACAAATGGGTTGGGTTTGTGATGGACTTATTGTTATATGTAAGGTGTTCGATAGTACGAGGAGATTAGGTTGTGTACATCAATATGCCTTCTTGCAAGGGTTGTCTAGTATCCTCATCCTTACATGGAAAAAGATCTTCCCCATTTTATGAAGTTTATAATATAATTGCTCACCAGTCACGCCAACCCGATGTCCACTTCTATCCGGAAAAGGAAAGGATCACTTGTTTAGTGAACAGTACATACTTCCTCCATCGCAATTTATGTGATGCTATTTGCTTTTTAGTCTATTCCAAAAAGAATGACATATTTCTATATTTAGATATTTGACTTAAAACTCCTCATTTTATCTTAATGAGATGATTTATAACCACACAAATATCTATGGATTGTTTTACACCACAAGTTCCAAAAGTCTTTCTTTCTCTCCGCACTGAGTCGGTGAGTCTAATACTATCACATAAATTGGGATGGAGGAGTAATAATTATCAATGTCATTTTGGCTCATTTATCACACTTTTTATGATCTCAAACTCCAAAGATGACATAATCTTTCAACCAAAAGACATCAAATAATATATGTTAGGCATCTTTGTAACTTTAAGATCTTTGTGAGAAGACATTCAAGACACGATGTAGTTGGTCAGCTATGTTGACTAGTTTTTCCTTAGGTACTCAATTCTCACAAGTTAGAGGACCATAATGGGCTTTTCTTTTGCAGCTATATTACCAATTTACTAATTTAATTAACAGCTTAAACAACTCAATATATACCACATCACTAGGTGGCTCACGACTCTTCCTTTCCTATGTTGAAATTGTCATTCGGCCAAGGGCTCTGCTGTCCTATGATCTCCACGTCGAGACAAGATCGACAATTTTTTGGGAGCTCGGTAGAGCATTCCTCTTAAATCATGTTGGTAGTAGAAAGGGTTTCTTTTTTGAGAAAAAAATTGCTTTGTTCACCTTCTTATCAATCTCTAGTGCCAATGCATCATTTGTGCTTTATCTATTCATCTTCATGAAATGAAAATGTCTTCTTTCCACATACTTCAACATTGCCGATCTAGCAAATATGAATTGGAGTCTCGCTTTGATGATGGGAGATGAGATCCATTGATCTTAATAGAGTATTACTCACAGGGGAAGAAAACTCGCACAACAACTAATGCAGTTGATTGGCAGATAGCCGCATCATTTTCCATTAGCCATTGGAATTTGGCACTTTATTTAATGCTTATTATTCTAGTCAAGCAAGAAGAAGAAATTCTTGAAATGAAAATCTATTCTCTTCATGTGCTTCAATACTGCAGAGGTATCAATTGGTTATTATCATGTTAAGCTATAAATTCGTGCTGGTTTGCAATTACAGACTATTGCTCATTTTGGAATGCCTTAAATCTTTGTGGTTTTCACCTTCAAATTAATGCTTA
The DNA here is from genome assembly GCA_005239525.1 of Nicotiana knightiana. NCBI lineage: Eukaryota > Viridiplantae > Streptophyta > Magnoliopsida > Solanales > Solanaceae > Nicotiana > Nicotiana knightiana. The sequence continues at coordinate 26,992 of MDKJ01117675.1, forward strand.
TTTAGAGCATTTTGACCACGAAAAAATGCTTATTTAGAGCATTTTGACCACGAAAAAAATGCTTATTTAGAGAATTACTTAACGCTTCGTCTTTCTCGTTGAGTAAGTTGGTTGATGAAACTAGTTTTATTGTGAAAAATCATTTTTGCTTTAATGTTTCCAAGGTCTTAGTTGACCATCATCTTCCTAATCTTGTCGTATATCATTCAAAGATGTGTCATCTAGTCAAGTGTCTAGATAACCATGCAAGTTTTTAGTGTATTACTACGTAGAAGGGGAGTCTTGGCGTAACTGGTAAAGTTGTTACCATGTGACTAGGAGGTAACGGGTTCGAGCCGTGGAAACAGCCTCTTGCAGAAATGCAGAGTAAGGTTGCGTACAATAGATCCTTGTATTCCGGACCCCTCACATAGCGGGAGCTTAGCGCACCGGGCTGCCTTTTTTACTACGTAGTTAATCATTCAAAGAAGAAGGAATAATTGCCATATCACTCTACACCTTGCATAGTTGCATTGAATGATTTGAACATTTTTCTTCTCCGGATAAAGGAAATCTATAACTGAATATATATCTTATGGCTTTAGATACTTAATCTAATACCGTGGAATTTGTTTCATTAATATCTCAAGTGTAGCTTGATCTTACATAAGTGCCATTATAGGCAATCTTACATAATTGACCATCATAGGCAAAGATGCCATATTCTTCAAATTAAGGACCTATTTTAGCGTCTTCGTCCTCTTCCAACTGTTGCAAACGTGACGGCATAAAGTCGTCCCAGATATTGGACCCTCAAATTTTCAATCTCGATTTTCACAGGGAACTCTTTCTTAAGTTAAAATACAAAATAAACAGAACCTACAATACAAATATGTAATCCCCTAAGCAGTAAGCAGGACTGAAAATTGTATCTCAAAGCTTCAAACACTAATTTTTGTTTACCAAGTTAAAGCATAAGAATGGTATTTATGAATGGAGCATGAACAAAAGGTAGGGAAAAACAAGGTAGAGCAGGGATGTGGTAAAGGCATTTCATTCCAGTTAAGGATAGTAGGAATAAAAAAGAATGTCCTTTTGATGAATAATCAACAGAAAGATAATCCAAAAGGTATTTGGTAGTTGTAATGTGTATGGTAGGCGTACAGGGTGAAGGAGTTGATGATACAACTAGAGAAATTCTCTGTGAGGGATTGTAGCTACGAGATTAAATAGTATATGGGGATTGGGCTGGTCCAGCCCCACCCAATTGCCATGTAGTTGGGTTGGACCCGGCCCATATGACATGTTTAGGTATACACAAATACGGTATACTGGAAGTTTGTTACACTCATACAACATTAGCCCCCATTTTGCCAATACAAACAAAAAACAGAGCAGAAGATGTCCAAATTAAGAAAAATGCTGAGTAGTACAAGCGAAGCAGATAGTGGAATTGATTTCCTACCACTCCAACAAGAACATAGAGTATAAACAAAAGAAAGAGGAATTAATGGAAGTAAAAATTAGGGGTTAAAATGCCGACTGATATTTCACCCACCAACATCCACTTCCTTTTTAAAAGTACGGACTAGTGCTACTAATAAAGGAAGAAAAGTGATTAGTAAGAGAGTAGGTAAAAAAGCATACACGTGCGACAGGCATAGGAGGAGGTGGTGGTGGCACGTGGGGGAGGAAGGATGGGAAATCCAGCAGAGAGCCAAAGTTGATAGAAGAACGCCTGCGCCTCTGGCTGCGACTTCTTTTGGTGGTCTGATGAGGAAGCTGAGCATTCAAAGGAGTAGTAGCCTCAAAAACACCATTCGTAGAGTTGGCAACAAGTGCTGCATTTCCATCTGCCATCACTCCATACGCCTCGGTCATCGCCATTATCGATCAACTCCTTCTACTCCACCACCAATGCTTAATTCTGTAAAAAGCTCTTGTTCCTCTCTTTTTGTGATATTGAAAATTGGGGGAGTTTTCGGTGAGTGGGTGGGAGGATTGTGTCATTATTATCACCAAACTGGCTGAGATTAGTGGGTCTCGCGTTTTGCTACCAAATGGCACTGATGCGATTGACATTTGTGCAATGCTCATTCAGGAGGGAACCTTTAATTTTGTTTTCCGAAGAACAAAAAGAAAAAGAAAGAGAGTGTAGTGAGCCAAAACATGAAATTATAGGACTAGTGTGGGGGCAAGGGAAGTTGGGACTTGGGAAGATTTCCAAACTTTAATGAAGCCAAACGGGATTCATATTCCCTAATAAAAATTAAGTGGGTGAGGTGAGGAGTTGTCACTTTGTCTTTGTTAAGTGTGAACGGTCGAGGAAGGGTTATAATGGACAAAGAATGTGACGGATGGAGAAGAGGGAGGAAAGCCAGGTGTTGGAAAAGCTCTGATTTCTTGCTAACTGAAATCAATGGTGCTTTCTTGCTTTGGAGTTTCCGTCCTCATTACTATGTTTATATGGAGAAAACTATGGAAAAACGTATAATGTGGGGTGGCGGAGGAGTTATTAATTTTTACTAATTTAGGGGCATATTTTTATGTCTGTGGTTCTAAAATAAAAATTTATACTTATTCAATTAATTTTTTAAGATCCTTTGTATTAAAAATTAGGTTTTATGGACTTGAGCAGTTTTTCTGGGTACATTTTTAAGTGCGCCATCGACTCCCGCTTCTCCTCTCTTGCTGCCACGTCTCACCCACCTTTTTGCAACCCGAGCCCCCATTCGTTCTGATTTAGTTTGACAATGATTTCAAATTTTTAATTGGTCTTATATGTATTTGACTTCTGTTTAATTAAATTTAGTCTCCACTATTTTTAATGAATTTCTTCATCTACATTATTCTTTTAGTAATAAAAATATATATATATCGTCTCTATCTCACATAGAATTCGAGAAAAGGTCGTACCTAAAAATTTTGATTTAAACAATCTATCTTACTGTAATATTAATAATTATTTTTATAACTTAAATCCGTGACATATAAATTATACGAAAATAACTTTACCAAATTGTTTTAATCAGTTCTTACAAAGATGGATCTACTGACAACCTGAGTTTAATATTTAAAATAGATTAAAAATAAACGGGCCATACGGCCAGTCATCCCTTGTGTTTTTCGAAAGACCAAAAGATGACCATCAATAATTAAAGAATTGTTATAAAATAAAGAATCTAAAGTAAATAAACCGAAGACAAGTATGGAGACTGAGTGATATATTATTCAACTTTCAAACTGATGTACATAATGAACTGAAATCTCCTCTATTTATAGAAGAAGGAAGTTGCTGTGTAAGCTGTTATTGCAAGCTCTTTCTAAGCTGCTATTGCAAGTTGTTGTGTAAGCTATTGTAAGCTGCTACTATGCCAGATGTAGATAATCTCCTACCAAGGTAATATTTATCCATAACTGAGTACCGAAATGATAAGTTTCTTCATAAAGTTTATGAACATCCACAATTTAATATATATTTATAACACTCTCACTTGGATGTTCATTAAAGATAATGTGTCTCGTCAAAACCTTACTAGGAAAAACCTAGTGGAAAAAATTCTAGTGAAGGAAAAAGAGTACAAATATTTAGTAATACGCATTTCCAGCTACCTCATTAAAAACCTTACAAGAAAAACTTCATGGGAAAAAACTTAGTAAGGAAAAAAATAGTGCAACACGTATTTCACTCTCTCTAATGAAAACCTTGTTTCAAATATTTGAGTCTCTGCATTCAAATATTGTATACTATCTTCTCGAAAATTGAAGTTGGCAAAGATTTAGTGAACAAATCTGTCGGATTGTCACTTGAACGGATTTGTTGCACATCAATGTCACTATTTTTCTGAAGATCGTGTTTGTAGAATAATTTTGGTGAAATGTGTTTCGTTCTATCTTCTTTTATAAAACCTCTCTTCAATTGGGATATGCATGCAACATTATTTTCGTATAAAATTGTGGATCCTTTATCACATTCCAAACCATATTTTTCTTGAATAAAATTAATCACTGATCTCAACCATACACATTTCCTACTTGCTTCATGAATAGCTATTATCTCGGCATGATTTGAAGATGTAGCAGCAATAGATTGATTTGTGAAGATATGACAGTACCTCTACATGTAAACACATACCGGATTTAAGATCGAGCTTTATGGGGATCGGATAAATAACCTGCATCTGCATAACCAATACGATCTGCACCACCTTTGTTAGCATTAGCAAGATACATAAGTGCACCAATTGCACTGAGATAGAGTATTTTGGGACCAATGAGTTCCTCATCCTCTTCTAGAGGCCGGAACAAATCCTTATTCACTTTAAGTGATCGAACAATCATCGGTGTACTCAATGGGTGCGTTTTGTCCATGTAAAAGCATTTTAAGGCCCTTTCTGTATAGGTAAATTGATAGATAAAGATCTCGTCTGCTAAATGTTCAATTTGCAGACTAAGACAAAGTTTTGTGTTCCAAGATCTTTCATCTCAAATTCTTTCTTATGATATTCAATTGCCTTTTGGAGCTCTTCTGGAGTCCCAACAAGATTTATGTCATCAACATAAACAACAAGGATAACAAATTCTGATGACATCTTCATTATAAAAATATCTGGAAAAATAACATCACTTATGTAACCTTCTTTCAGCGAATATTCACTGAGGCGATAATACCATATGCACCCAAATTACTTTAAATGGTACAATGACCTTTGCAATCTGATTGAGTACATTTCTCGAGACTTTGAACTATATGCTTCATGCATTTTAAATCCTTCAGGGATATTCATATAGATTTAATGAGATGAGTCATGTATGTTATGACTTGCATTTAAATGGCATGACTGCTTCAGGTGTATGGACTACAAGTCTGATCCTCATAATCTTTTAATATATTGTGCATTATATTGTATCAAACATATCGTCGACGATCATTTCATATCGGTTCCTAAACAACATAACATGTTGAGATCTCATCTCTTTCCCTATTTCAGGTACCTAAACTTCTTCTAGAGTTTCATGAAATATTATGTCGCGTGCTCTTCTAGAACTCATTTCCTCCTTATTATGAACATTTTGATCATTTGCTCCTATCCTTTTCAAGGATTTTTACCTTTAGAACCGATTGGTCTACCACGCTTCATGCGTACAGTAAACTCCATCCTTCAGGGACTTTAATTTTAATAGGAACATTCGCAGTTGAAATATGATATTTAATTATAGATCAACAAATGCTTCTGGCATTTGACTTGAATTATCTTCCGAGTGAGGATCATACTAATGATAATTCGATTCATAGAGCATATTTTTCATTTGTTTATTCCATCACCCAAATGTTATAAAAACTAACATATATCTCCATTATTCTTTGGGGAACATATCTTTGTGCATTGTGGTAGAGAAATTAATCATATACCACACATCAAAATATAGTAGTAAAAATATTTGGTTTCTGATCCTAAACCAATTGCGAGGGGAGGACTTATCATATATTATTGGCTTGATGCATACAAGTGCTGCTATATGCAATTTAGAAAATCTTAGACCAACACATGAGACTTTGTTCTCATAAGCGATAGTTTAGCCGTTAATATGATGTATTCAATGTTAAACTAGCTTGGATATAAATCAGCATCATCAAGATCAACTATCTTGATTTCATAATCTGAAATTTATGCTCTTAATTGATAAAAGCAATTTCAAATGCTAAACTGCATGTTGACAATAATCGCACATGTAACCATCTCATATATGCATCTATAAGTGGTCCATATGATAAGTGAATGGACCCATATTCACTTTTTATATATTTCAGGTTAGGGTCTTAGTCCCAACTTTAGCTGGTATAATCAATTTATTATGAGAACAAGCAACACAAGAGAATTCTTGAAGAATCTTCTAGTTATTCAATATATGCTTATCTGAATTCTCAAATAGCTCATCTAAAAATGGCAAATGAAAACTTCAGGTTCATCATGGCATGTGATATCTCTTAGTAAACTTCTGGTTTACTATATCATAAAATTTTGCATTAGTAAACTTCTTATTTACTGTGGCTATTTTTGTATTATCAAATTTCTGATTTACTGTAGCTACTTTTGCCTCAGTAAAACTTCTGGTTTACTGTGACTGCTTTTGCATTAGTAAACTTCTGGTTTATTGTGATACATGATGTAGTACAAATTAAAAAAATAAGGCGGATAACTTCACACATATATATTGTTTTATTCCCTATGATTGTGGAAACAAGAAGATCTTCAATCTTCCAGTCATTTGTAGTCTCAATATGATAGTCACTTGTATTAGTAAACTTCAGATTTACTACAACATATGTTTTGACCATAATCATATAATAAGAATGACATATTTGTGTATAAACTCTTTTAGAGCTTTCATTTATTATCCACAATCTAATATTTACCGGACACTACTGATGATTTTTATGCCACAAAATAATATTTATATCCTCTGTTATTCTAGATCTTCAGGAGGTGAGTAGAGGTATTTCTTCATTCACTCCAGAGAATGAAAATTAGCTCTTCAGGAGCTTTTGATAAATTTTGTACTATCAAATATCGCTTAGACACTTCTGGTGTCATGAGAAAAAAAAAACCATAACCAAATGAACAATAAAAAACAATACTAAATTTATAAATGTAAGAAATTAAAAAATTCAGTAATTTTACCACCAACTTTGTGACGAATGTCTCCTTCAGGGAGAAATGCCATTAACATTTGAATATTTTATCTAAGCAACAACCACATAGTCAATACATCCTTCAGGGAAAGATATATGAGTTGATATTTCCTTGGGGGAACTCAATAACTAACCATAATATATTAATGTGGTGCAGTAGAAAGCATTCTACAAGAATGCATTTGTCTTAGAGTGATACTTAATAAAATTTTCAAGATATTTTACGTACAACATGTACGTGCGGTGATGATTTTTATGCCACAAAATAATATTTATATCCCCTGTTATTCTAGATCTTCAGGAGGTGAGTAGAGGTATTTCTTCATTCACTCCAGAGAATGAAAATGTGCTTAAAAAAATAACTTTGAATAGATCATTATTTTGTTTAAGCACGGAAAGACACACTTTCATAATATTTTCCTACTTTAGGTCGAAATTTCAATTGTGTTACTTCTTCAGGAGAAAATTTAAAATACGAAATACTGAGTATATATTCTCTCAGTCATATTACCTCTTCTGGAGGTGAATATTAATATATTTACATCAAGAACGCGTTCATATAGTGTCACATTCACTTCAGGGAATTGATTAATATTTATCAAATGTTTTCATCCTTCAGGTAATGGAATATAATTATGTGAAGGTGCATTAATCACACCAAATTGTGTGTTGGCTTAGAAATGCTACTCCAGGAGCAAATAGAGGCATGCAAATAATATAGAGAAATTTTCTCTAACTTATCTTCAATTGTAACCATAGAAAGCCTAAATTATTACTTCTGGTGGTCATAGACATATACCACTTCTGGTGGTTAACAAAACTTAGTTACAATGAGATATATGAAACACAACCACTTCTGGTGGTTGTATATTTCTTGCAAACTCTGCTAGAGTTTAAGTGAACCATAAAATTAAGTCATAAGAAGACTTAGGAAATATGCTACTGCTGGTGACTATATTTTTTGAAAACTTCCATACTTAGTCATCAATAAAGATGAAAATAATAAATCATGGTCCCTTCTTGCAATATTTTTCTTCAGGAACAAATTTATGGCATGAACTGCTAAGTGAACCAGTTATGCTCCTTAGGACCAATGAACAAAAATCATATTGTTAGTAGCAAAAACAAGAATGTCTGATATGAAGGAAGTACTAACTTTGTGAGTAGAATTCTTAATTACAACGATTGGATCTGATTTATATCCATAAACTTTTTCTAACTCAACTCAACAAATAGTTAGTGTTAAGCAATATATGAAAGTGTAAAAAATTAAAGTCACAAGTCCTTTGTTACAAACTTACTTCAAGATAGCAAAGCAGCAAGGGAAAATAATTTGTTGTTCATAAAGATAAAGTGGTATAGTAAAACCTTTAAGCCAAACATGAAATTATTTTCATGCTTACTTTGCTAATATGAAAATAAAATACTAACGCCAAAGAAATATAAATAGTTCAAACCACTGTAAAAAGGGTAGAAATTCATAAATACAATAGTTTGATCTTACTTACCGTGAGAACATATGTCTTTGGACTAGGATAACTATAGTAATACATCTTTCAAAGTAAGTGCTCAAGGCAGAGTCTCGTGCTGATAACATGTTATAAAATAAAGAATGTGAAGTAAATAAACCGAAGACAAGTATAGAGAGAAAGTGATATATTATTCAACTTTCAAACTGATGTACATAATGAACTGAAATCTCCTCTATTTATAGAAGAAGGAAGCTGCTGTGTAAGTTGCTACTGCAAGCTGCTGTGTAAGCTACTGCAAGCTGCTGTGTAAGCTGCTACTGTACTAGATGTAGATAATCTTCTACCGGGGGTAACGTTTATCCATAACTGAGTACCGAAATAATAAGCTTCTTCAGAAAGCTTGTGAACATCCATAATTTAATATATATTTATAACAAGAATGACAATTTAAAAAATAAAAATAAAAAGTACCAATATTATTGTATTAAAATGATTAAATTCCAGTTAATTTCCCTGAAACAATACCATGTTCATCTTTTGCATGAAATAGTCTTTCAGTTAACAATTTCATGTTGATTTTGAAATATGTAGGATTGTGTTCATATCACCTATACCTATTTGGTATTGTTATTTTTTACTCTTAAAATAATTTTCATGAAATATTTTTGAATAATGTAAATATGGAATACATAAGAAAGTCGTGGCATTTCTTTTAAATAAAGTTGTAGTACCAGAACTGACAAGATCGAATAAATTCAGAGTATCAGCAGTAACAGAAACAACAATAGGGTCAAGATATATACATAATTTTTAAAATGCATCTTAATTTCCATGAAGTAAATGAGATTTTTTTTTTATATAAGTGCAAATAAGATTTTGAAAATAAAAGAAAACTAAAAGTGAAAAAAGAAATGCGTGTACTTTAATTTCTATATGTTTTACCAAAAAAGTGTTAAATATTTTCTTAAAACGAATTAATGAGAAAATAAAGGGTGAATTACAGTTAAATATAATAACTACTAGATCTAATGTTTAGATGTATTAATAATGTAAAGCTGAATCCGATGATGTTGTATACCAACTACAAATGCTCAATGATTGACAATGAATATGGTGATGAAAGCATGCAATAAATGTAGCTAATGACATTAAATGTAATAAAGAGAAATTTATCACCCAAATATTAGATGATTTGGATGATTCTCCTTCCCGACAATAGCGTGAAATAATAGAAAATGAAGATGCACACGAAATCTTTGGATCTTGTGAATAAAGTGTGTATATCGAACAATGTAATAAGTGGACAAGACAAGTTTTTGTATATTTTTTGTAGTCAATCCTTTAAAATGTATTCTTCTCCAAAAAGTGAAGATCCCTTTTTGTAGTTTATCTCTTCCTATATACAGGGGATATTCCTAAGAAACCTTAAAAAGTACAATTGAAGGAATATCCAACAGAATATTCCTTTTCCCTATTTTAAAACTTATTCTAAATGTTGCTTTCATAAGTTCTCTACTCGACCTCAACGTTTATCCTTCTTTAAGTGACTCCTCGTCATTGAGCCATGATCAACTTTAGCGTCGATCATGTCCATTTGCTGTCATTAAATTCAGTCCAAATTTCGACCAATACACTATACAACACGATTGCATGTATTTTAAATTATTGAAAAACATACTTTACCATTCATATCTTTTTTTCCCATTCTGAAATTTCCTCCAATGACTATCCAATTTTGGCTTTTGACTTAAGGTCAAGAAGGGTATTTAAAAAACGTATTGAAAATATTGGATATACATCTCAATTTGGGATGATTAATTCTTTTAAAACCTTAATTGTTATATACAACACATGTATTTGCATATTATAAATATATATAATGCTATTTAAATTAGACATAGATTAATCCTGAGTAAACAATACTTAACCTTTTTTGCCAGTTTTTTTACGATTATAAACATGATCAAATTAGTTTTCATTTAAGTCCAAATACGGAGAGTTCCAAAACAAGCAACTGTTTCAAACTTCAAAGTATTCCCTATTGGTAAAATACGGTTATATCACGTGGCAAGCACAGTAGTCGACACGTGACAAGCATATCTTTGTCAGCACCAACTTAGGCATGTCAATTTTAACTCAGAAGCACCTCCAAGAATGGTTCCGCCTATAGGCTTGGGCGTACTCAAAATTTTTACGCGATGAGGACACATTATTTTGCTCAATCAGTACCCTTTAAATAATTTTAATGCTCAAGATACCAATTACTTTAAATTAACCATTTTCAAAGTATATAATGTATATATATACATAAAATTTCGGCCGAAATTTACGAGATCCGATGACTCTTTACCCATACACAGAGGTCCACCTCTAGTTCCACCGTGACCATATAGCATCACTTCAGAGGAGATCTTCTGGAAGGTCGCCACTCAGTATCTTGATGAATTGATCCTTAATTTAGCAGACTCCGAAATATTTTAGATTTGGCATTAACTACTTGGTAATTATGTGGGCGTTTGGACATAAGAATTGTAAAAATTTTGTGGTCAGGAAGATGGGTATTTGAACATTTATTCTTTGAGTGCTCATACATAAATAATATCTGAAAGAGATTGTTAAGTTGGTTGGGAATTCAAAGACAAATACAAATATGGAAAGAGGAGCTACACTAGGTAGTAAATCATGCTAGGAGGAAAAAAGAGATTGACAATGTTATTGCAGCAATATTCGGCATGATGATGTACAATTTATAGAGAGATAAGAAATATATTTCAAAATGAAAGTACTGCAGCAGAGCAGATATGCCGTGAGATCACAACATATGTTCATATTAAATGTCATATACACAACAGCCGGAAGGAACACATGGAAGCTTTGAATAGATATTCATAGTTAGATTTTTACTGTAATTCTGTTTTCATGTTATTCATATTTCTAGTATATTTCTGATTTCATGATAGTAGAATACATGTATAGGATAAGAGAGATACATAGGGAGACATCTATGATGTTGAAGTCAGTTAGTCCAAAGAGAGTTAAGGAACTGGTCAGCAGTTCCTAATATGTACAGAACAATTTCTGATAAATGAAAATGTTAGTTTATCGAAAAAAAATTTGTAAAAGTTCTATAATTTTGGATTGTTTTTAAAGTTTTGCGAGTAATTTGAGTGAAAATTTTGAAAAATAGATTTTTAGGTTTTCCAAAATTTCGAAAAATTTTAAAATTCATCTTCAAGTGAAAATTAAAAAATTTATAGCCAAACACTGATTTAAAAAAATAAATAAAAATTATTCGAAAAATAATGAAAAAATTCTTATGTCCAAATGTACTCTATAAGTTAACCAGGCGTAATGAATAGAAAGAGCCAAGATGACCTTAATGAGCATGCAAGATTCTAGGGAGCAGTTACACTAGATTATATCTTATTAGAAAGGGTGAAAATCATTTATATCCCCAAAATACTCTAAAAATAAAACTTATTCTCTAACTTTGTACAATTATAATTTTTATCCTTTTATTCTATGCAATGTTTATTTTACCCTTGATATTTTTAAGTCCCCATACATGTAATACCTTTTTATATTATATAAATATTTTTAATGCAGGTATTTGTTCATTATTTAAATAATATTATATCTTATTGTATAATTTAATCTATGTTCACTAACATTGTAAATAAAATAATCATATTATGAATATATCACAAAATATATTGCTACTTTATTATCATTATTATCTTAATATTATGTATATTAAAAATGCATATAGTGTATACCGGTGTGTGTGTTAGTGAAATTATAAGTTTCACCATTTTTATTGTTCTTCATGTGTATATAACTTTTTAGGTGTTGATTGTTACTCGTAGATCTTTCTATATTATAATTAAAGTTCATGTAAAGAGTAAATAGATAATTTTTACAAAGTTATTATAAAATTTACCTCTATTTTTAATGAGTTTTTGTTGATATTAATAATCTTACTGATACGAGTAAATTATTAATTATATTTATTTTTCTTATTTATTTCACTATTGAAAGTTGCTAACTTATATATGCTTGACTACTACTTTTCATTTTTTTTATTTCGAAAATATTTTCTTAATTTGTCTATAAACAAGTCGAAAACATAAATTAAACTAAAAAAAATATCATTATATTAAATGAAAACATAAGAGATAAAAATTGTAAAGCGTAAAATAGACATTTTAAGAAGTCATCTATGATATGAAGAGCAGAATGACAAATTTTCAAAGTTGGAGGATGAATTTAATTTTTAAAGCAAACTAGGGCGATGTAAATAATTTTCACCCTACTAGAAATCACATACTATTTTGAAGAATTAAGGCGAAATGACTTCTTGACCACTTAAACTTGCACCAGTTTACAAAGCCGATACACAAACTTACAGTTTTCCTATTTGAACACTCTAACTTGACGGAGTGAGTATTAATAAACCACTTTGACCATTGACTAAGCTTATGTGACAGTGACTTAGATGATCTGGACAAATGCGTGTCAGTCACGCAAAAAATGCTCGTGAATGCATTGATCTGACTAAAGAAAATACTATAATCAATAGAAACAAAATTAAAATTTGAAAAAGAAAAGGAAAATAATGACCCCTAGCTTGTCAGTACTCTCTTTCTTTTCTTCAACTTAAGCGAGTAGAGAGAGCATCACAGTGTATAATTTCGGCCAAATTCGATTTGAAGACTGTGTAGTTTTACTTCTATCTTATGATTTTGTAGCAAAACGACCCAATCCTTCGTACTTGAAACGAACCCAGCTAGAGTTGAGCCAAAATTCAATGACCAATGGATTTGCGATGTCAAATCTCACCCGAATACGCAGAAACTTATTGCTCCAAACACCTTTGTCAACATACAAATATTTTCCCAAATATTGACCAATCTTGAAAGCATTCTGATGAGTGAAGTAGTGAGTTGATAAGCCGTGGACCTAAACTTAGAAATGTAACTCAGAAGGGATATTTTTAGAGAACAAAAGGGAAAGAATGAGAAGTCATCCGCCTTGGATTGTCCATGGAGCAACCCGAAGAACTTTGTAACAATCATCTTCTTTTTCGAAATAAAACTCAAGCATGTTGCCTATGATTTTGGGGAACGGAGAAGAAGGAAGATAGGTGGGTAGAGAAGTGTCAGGTTTTTTCCTTTTTTTTTTTTTTTTTTTATGTTTTTAATTTGTAGTTTATTTTTGCTAATTTAATATTTAAAAATGGAACCACAAATAACAGATGTCAAGTAATAAACAGTCTAGCATATGACGTGTTGTACATATCAGCGCAATTGATATACACGCTCTACTAGATGTATTTATTAGTACTCATTCCATCAAGTTGGAGTGTTCAAATGGGAAAACTGTAAGTTTATGTATCGGCTTTACAAACTGATACAAGTTTAAGTGGCCAAGAAGTCATTTCACCCACATAGCCGCCCGCCCAATAAATTAAATTAAAAATAGTCGGTGAAGGTATAATATATGCATAATTTATGTATTATATGTATATAATTATATATAATTAATGTATAATATATGATTAGAAAAAGTAAATAATTAATATGACCGACTATTTGTAAAGATCCCTGCTATTATTGTCATTATACTGAATTAACTATTGATTTTGTTCTAAGCATATCGAATCGCTTGCATTCCTCAACAATTTATCAATACGAATTTCTTTTATCTATTCTTTATTGCTTTTACACTGTTCGTCTACAATGTTTGATTCATTCATCCATTTTTTAGTGTCAAAAATTGAAGTGAAACAATTGCTTGTGGCCTAATTCTATAAATTCAATTCATTAATACTCTTTTCAGTTAAATTGAATATTTTCTTTAAATTTGAATATTTACTTTTATAAAAAAAAAAAATTGTTCAGAATGAAGCTGACCGGACACGAGTATCAACTATCAAGTACTCCTCAAAGGCTCGAGTACTGGTGCAGTGAGCACTCTCCTCAAAAACCCTAGTTTGGGTGTCCTCACAAACCCCAGAAAACATCAAACCAAAAGGAAAATGGCAGAAACAGGACAAGACGAAGAAGAACACACATTCCCAGTGAAAAGAAAGCCCCAAGATATTCTTGCTGCTGCTGAAGAAGAATCTATTGACAAATCCCAGGAACACGAGGATGTAAACAAGAAGCAAAAACTCGCAAGTGCTGATTCAAACAAACTCGAGGAAGTTGAAGAGGAGGACGAAGAAGAAGATGAAGATGACTATGAAGGTGAGGAGGATGAGGAAGACGATGATGATGACGCGGAGGAGGACGATGAGCATACCAACGGAGAGGTCGAAATCGATCGTAAGGGTAAGGGGATTTTAAGGGATGACAAGGGTAAGGGAAAGTTGATCGAGGAGGACTCCGACGACGATGATGATGATTCCAACGGTTTTGGAAGCGACTCTGATGTTGACAGTGATACTGACCTCTCCGACGATCTACTGGCTGAGGTCGATTTGGGCAACATTATTCCCTCCAGGACTCGACGGCGTACCCTTCACTCTGGTCTTAAGATTTCTGATGACCCCGCTAAAGGTGATAAATCCTGATGGTACCGATGCTTAATTCAGTTTTTGAGCTTCCAAAAAGCTATTAAAATGATTAATTGAGTCTTAGCAATACTAAGTCTTTCAGCTCATCTCTCCTCGTAGTGGCAATGTGGTTAAATAGTTGCATTCCTTTTGTATTTCGACTTGGATCTACATGTCTAATGTAGCTGGGGAATTACCTTATCCTTAACCAATTTTATTAATCTCTATTTCTCTTGCAATTGTTTTTTGTTTTTGCTTATTTTCCCTGATACTTTGCTTCAGAAGTTGCTATCTCAAGTGCGGCATCTTCTATCCTTAGGCTTTGAGATTGGCTTATATGAATTTGGTGATAGGAATCTCAGTAAATGAATGTTTATTTGACATCAATGTTCCCTATCTAAGATAGGAACTAAATAGTCTAACAGATATTTAACGTGCCAATTTTACTCTTTGTTCATGTTTAAGCTGGGTACCGAATTGTCTAATAGATGTTTATCATGCATTTCTAAAGGAAGAATTGATCTCTGTTTAATGCAATCGCTGCCCTTTAATTCAATCAGGTTATTCTACGCTGCAAGAACTGGGCATTTGGGTGTTATATAATTCTTGATGCTTAATAGTTTGTTTACCAAACTTTAACTGCTGATTTTGTCATCTCATTCCATTTCACGCGTGAAAAATTATGATGTTAATAATGTTATTTTTTTCGCCAATTCTTTTGGTTGTTCAAGGAAAGCCAGCATCTGGCAGAATAAAATGTTCTCTCTGCATGACCTAGCTCGACTGGTTATCAGTTTTGGTTCGTTAGCAGTAAGTTGAAAATGGCCCTCTGCCTGGTATATGATCTTTGTTAGGAAAAAGGAGTAATTCAACATATGATAGTAAGCATTTGGAATCTGATACTCAGCAGAAATCTACAAAAAAGAGGGCATACATGACCAGGTTATGAGTGTAAAGTTTGCGCCTAATGACCCTAATCTGAATTTAAGGAGGATTACTGTTGGTTAAATCAATTGACAACTTGTTAGGCATCAAAGTAATCACTTGGCAGCTTGGTTTAACATTACGGTCTATACTCTATTGATTTGATAGACCAAAGTTTGCCGGGGAATAAGATTTTCATCAAAGGAGTATTTGTTTTCAACAAAATGTTGACCTTCTGAAAAGGCAAAAATGAAGATGGGGGAGGCGTGCTGGATTATGCTCCATTTAGGGCACTCTGCTCAAGCAAAAGTTTCGTTTTTCTAGTGTCTTTGCAGTGGCATGATGGATTTTATAGTGCTGTTCTGTTTTGGTAATAAAAGTTTGAATATATATGTAGAAAGTGTAGTAGTTAATTTGTTGAGGAAACTAATGTGCGTTGATCTTTAAGAGATGAGAACTGACCATTTTTTGCCAATGATATAGCGCCTCTTTCATTCACCAACTTCCACGTACCTTCGATCTTTTGCTCATTTCTCGGGGTGTTGTATTATTACCGGTAAATGTGGCTAGATATTCTTGCGACTGTGAGAGTGGTGAACCCTCTTCAGACCATGGTATTCAGCTGTTTTCTTCCTTATCTTGATTCCTCCAGTAGTCGAGGGTTGAAGGGCAAACAAATGCCTAGTCTTGGCAGTTTTGGTTGCATTATACTCCCTGTATAGCAGTCTGCAGATACCTGTAATTAAGTGGAGTATTACACTGCTTCTTTCTTCTCGCCTTCTGGTTAGCAGAAGTAGAGAAAAACTGCTGTTCGGATCAGCCTTTAAATTGTTTTGCACTTTACCTTTGATCATAATGGCTATAAACATCACTTTTTTAATGTAATGTTGGTAAATAGATTTGTGTAGTTTGATGATCCAAACCCCAGGGCAGCTGGTTAACTGCTGTCAATTGTCGTGCTGTAGAAGTTTGAGATGATTGAGCTTGGAAGTTGGATTAGGGATCTGAGAACCTTTCAAATTGGTAGTGAGGCTGCAACTAATGCTATAGATGCTTTTTAAGTTTTCAAGTTATCAATGCTTAGGATCCAGACTACCATTGATTGCCAAATTCTTCATACTCTTCAAATGTGAAACTTTTCTTATTTTGAATATTGGGTGACTGATGACTGTAAGATCTATTTTTTTTTTGTGTGTGTGTGTGTGTGTGAGAGAGAGAGAGAGAGAGAGAGAGAGTGATTAACCTGCAGGCAAGATGAAGAGTCCAATAATTAAATTCAAAAAAATGAATTCAAAGCTCAACCGAGGGAGCTTTACCAAATAAAGAGCAACATTTAACTCTCGAGAAGATGACTAACTTTGCTGATTAAGAAGAGTGCACGATTTGTTGCTGATATATTTATTTGTAAAGTCGTCGTCAAAAAATTAGATTAGGTGACTGCATGTCAAACTTAAGTCAAGTCCCATTATTATATAGTACTACGATTAAAGCATGGAGGTGCGCATAAAGTTATCCTTAAGGTGGGGTTCCTCTTCTATGTTTCTTTTTAATTTTTAATTAAAAAAGTTCTTGATCACTCACTGTGCCAGTTTCGATACCAAAAACGTAAAAGGAATCTTCTTATATAGTCACTTGAAAAAAGAAAAAAAGAAGAGTTAACTCGAGGTATTGAGAAGTGACAAGAGGCGAAAGGGGTTATCCGAATCCCCTTCATAGGCAAAATTT
This sequence comes from Nicotiana knightiana, assembly GCA_005239525.1. Taxonomy (NCBI): domain Eukaryota; kingdom Viridiplantae; phylum Streptophyta; class Magnoliopsida; order Solanales; family Solanaceae; genus Nicotiana; species Nicotiana knightiana. The sequence goes on from MDKJ01117675.1 coordinate 44,342, forward strand.
ATTGGGGTTCATCCGAGTCCTCTTCATAGTTAAATCTCGTTAACATAGCCCAAAAATATAACTAGTGGTTAAGGGTTCAAAATCTTTCATTCAATGGTTAAGTCGCTGTTTCATTCCCAATGGCTTGTTTAGTTGTAAGCTACTATCTGATGTGATTGAATACTCCACGTTAATAACAAGAGATAGAAATGAATACTAGTATTAGTAAATAAATGGACCATAATGGTTTGTACAATGCTATAAAATAAACGCGAGTTACACAATATTGTAGTCTGCAAAGGCTGTAGGGCAACGAGGGAAGTGCATAGTTAGTCACTAATTAAATATATTTTTGTTCTTTAGCTACTGTTTAAAATATTTATTTTTTAGCCAGTGCTTAATAAGTTTTTATCTGCCCGGACGAAAATACCCTGTGCTAGACATATGTGTTGTGTAAATATTAAGGACATGGTGTCCTTTACTTCATGAATGATGTACAAATATTAAGAGCAAAGTGTCCTGTATTTACACCTTCCGTTGTTAAACTTTAGGACATCATGTCCTTAACTTCATATGTGCAGTGTAAATGTTAAGGACATGGTATCCTTAACTTCATGTGCAGTGTAAATGTTAAGGACATGGTATCCTTAACTTCATGTGCAGTGTAAATGTTAAGGACATGGTATCCTTAACTTCATGTGCAGTGTAAATGTTAAGGACATGGTATCCTTAACTTCATGTGCAGTGTAAATGTTAAGGACATTATGTCCTTAACTTGTACTTGCACCTTCTGTTGTTAAACTTTAGGACATCATGTCCTTAACTTCATATGTGCAGTGTAAATGTTAAGGACATTATGTCCTTAACTTGTACTTGCACCTTCTGTTGTTAAACTTTAGGACCTCATGTCCTTAACTTCATGTGCAGTGTAAATGTTAAGGACATGGTATCCTTAACTTCATGTGTGCAGTGTAAATGTTAAGGACATAGTGTCCTTAACTTTATGAGTGTTCTGTAAATATTAATGACATGATGTCCTTAACTTAATGAATGTTGTGTAAATATTAAGGACAAAATGTCTTGTATTTACACCTTCTGTAGTTAAACTTTAGGATACCGTGTCCTTAACTTTATGTATGCAGTATAAATGTTAAGGACATCATGTCCTTAATATTTACACAACACTCATGAAGAAAGGGTAAAAATATCTTTTCGTATTAATTATAATAAAGTAATGACTATTTTTGCTCAACATGAAAAATACTGAATAAAAACTAAATACTATGTTAAAAAGTGATTATCCATGCCATTTCTACTAGGGCAATTTATAAAGTTTATTCGCACTTCAAAATTATATCAAACCAACAAGTATAAAATATTTATTTTTATACACACTTTTTCTCACTTAATTATATTTATTGTTATTTTAATCTTTCAATAGTTAAAATTACCAGGCCAATCGGCCTTGGATTTTTCGTAAAATCACACTAGTATATTTGATTATAGTATAACAATAAATATGTTATTGTTATATAAATAAAAAGATGGAAATGAATAAATGGCAAATCCGTAAAAGTGGGAACGTTTGTTTTGTGATTCTCACTTATCTTGCGACTGACTAATACAGTAGGCATCAGCCACCGTTGATCAGGATTGATATACTCAATGGGGATTTTATTGCCATTTGCCTGCAACGGAGGTTATTTCTGTTCAGTTTAGTAGTAATACTAGATGAGGTATGCCGCACGAGCCCAACACTCTAATTTTTTTTTTTACTTGTGTCAGATCCTGCACTGTACAGCTATAGGACATTTTTTTTTACTGTTATTGCTCCACTTAATTCTGATCCTCTGCAAAATAAAAGAATTGAACAAGTTAAAAAATATGGAAGTATTGCTCTAATTTTTCTAAGATTTAGGTTATTACCTTTGCTACTAATGAGTAATAAAACTTCTTGTTATTTTGTGGTTCTTTCCTTCAAGAAGGCTTGATCAATTACTAAAGTATTGAAAAAGAATGTAACACAATCAACATAGTTCTATACGCAATTCAATCCACGAGATCTCAAGCGGATCCATTGCCATATAAAAGAAGGAATCAAGACTTGTAAAATTTTTCTGCTGCTCTCTTCGTTGAATTCAACTTTGTTATATACAAATCTATCTATAGATACAAAAGAATATAAATAAATATTCTTATACACTTGTATCATTTCCTATTGGCTAGTACTATAACTAACTACCAGAAAATATTCCTTTACAATATTCTTTACAATGCTATATACCCATGTGCTAAATCTATGTGTCAACTTGTCCTATTCTAATCTGAAAATAGATTTATCAAATGAATGGCTAGGATCTGCCTTCCACTTAATAAATGAACGTCCCAGATTAGAGTAGGAGTTTATGATAGAGTTGTTGTGATTGCGACACCTGTCCCAAATTGGAGATAAACACTTCTCAGACACAAGCTTTAAACTTTCCTTGGAGACTCCAAAATGTCTGCTTTCTTCTTCCTCATCTCTTCGTTTTTCTTCTTCTTTGAATGATTATCGATGTGGGAGTTTTGATCTTCAACATCCCCCCTCAAGATGGAGGGGAGGGAATGGACCCCCAGCTTGCTCAAAATATTGCGATGAAAACCCCCAAATAAGGGTTTGGTGAACAAATCGGCGAGTTGGGATTCCGATGGAACAAAAGAGAGAGAAATTAAACCAGAAAGAAATTGTTGACGGACAAAGTGGCAATCAAGCTCCACATGCTTTGTCCGTTCGTGAAATACAGGGTTTCGAGCTATGTGAATCGCCGCCTGGCTAACGGAGTGTACAGGAACCGGCAAAGTGGGATGTATGGTAAGATCTCTCAGAAGCCTAACAAGCCAAGTAATTTATGCGGTAACACGACGCATGGAACGATATTCAGCCTCTGCAGATGATAAAGAAATGGAGGCCTGTTTTTTAGACTTCCAGGAAATAGGCGCTCCCCCAAGCGTGATGAAAAACCCACTGACGGATCTCCTAGAGTCACGACAAGCTGCCCAGTCAGCATCACAGAAAGCTAGCAGATCAAAGGAAGATGCTGAAGATAAGAGGATTCCTTGGGAGGGATCAGTGCGAAGGTATCTCAATACTCGTTGGGCAGCAGAGTAATGAGTGGAGCAAGGTCGTTGCATGTACTGGCTTAGGGAGAGTACATCAAATGAGAGGTCGGGTCTAGTATTAGTTAAATAGTTGAGTTTACCAACTAGATGCCGATAGAGACTTGGGTCGTCCATTGGTTCCCCCAAATCTGCCTGGAGTTTGATAGAAGGATCAAGGGGTGAAGATATCTTCCCACCTGCACAGTTGAATTCTTGCAACAATTCTAAGGTAAATTTTCTTTGATTGATGATGAATCCCTGTTTTTCTCTGAGTATCTCCATGCCTAGAAAGTAATAAATGTCCCCTAAGTGTTTCACTTTGAATTCTGAATTGAGAAAATCAGTGATGTATGCAATTTCATTTTCATCATCTCCAGTCAGTAGGATATCATCGACAGATACTGCTAGGATAGAAACAAGAATACCATTTTGCTTGTAAAAGAGAGAATAGTCATTAAGAGAACTAGAATACCCTTTGAAGTTTAAAGCTCCTGCAAGTCTGGCATACCATTGTCTGGATGCCTGCTTCAACCCATAGAGGGACTTCTTCAAGAGACAGACATGATTAGATTTAGGTGGAATCATTCCAGCTGGAAATTTCATGTAGACTTCCTCTTGTAATTCCCCGTGTAGAAAGGCATTGTTCACATCAAGTTGTGACACCTCCCAGCCTTTCTTCACAGCTACAGTCAAAAGACACCTAATGGTGGTCATCTTCACCACTGGTGAAAAGGTTTCAAAATAATCAATCCCTTCTCTTTGAATATCCCCCTTACCACTAGCTTTGCCTTCAGTCTCTCAATAGTTCCATCAGAATGGTGTTTTACCTTGTAGACCCACTTATAGGGCAAGGCCTTCTTTCCTGGTGGTAGCTTTATCACATCCCAGGTGTGATTCAGTTGTAGGGCTTAGATTTCTGCATCCATGGCAGCCTTCCATCCTGGATGGTTGGAGGCCTGTGCATAACTGTTAGGTTCAGAAACAGTAGAGAGTGAATGAACAAGGTTTTTATTTGAGGGAGATAGGGTTCCAAAGGAGAAAACATTAGGAATGGCAGGTTTAGTGAAGCATGAATTTTTGAGGTTAGTAAAAATAATAGCATTGCACACATAGTCCTTCAAGTATCCAGGTTTCTGAGAGATCCTGTCAGATTTTCTAATGTTTGGTGGGAGTGTGGGAATGATATGTCTAGATGCTGTGTGAACTGGTGAATGATAAGGAGAATAAGACTCATCTAGAATTGTTCCAAGTTGAGAGTGAATTGGTGAGTGAGGTGAATGATGCTGAACAACAGGGAGGGGGGGGGAGGTTAGGAGTAGTCCTAGTAGCATGAAGAGGTGTTGAAGAAGTGGGTGAGCTAGGTGCACTTGAAGGGGTGCTTGGGGGAGAATCTGATAGAGTGGGAGATTCTGGCTCATGCAAAGGATTTTCTTGACTAGAATATGAAAAGGGATTGTGGCTGGTTGCTGTATCTGGTTCATAAATTTGGTTATTAGAATTGGAACATGGTGGAGAATGGCTGGTTGAATGAAATGAAAAGAACGGGAAAATATTTTCATGAAATCTGATGTCCCTAGACACAAATACCTTCTTTGTATTTATGTCTAGTACCTTGTATCCCTTTTGACCCTGTGCATATCCTAGGAACACACAAGGTTTTGCCCTAGGTTCAAATTTTCCTCTATTGTGAGATAAAGTTGAGACATAGCACAGACATCCAAAACACCTTAGAATCTCATAGCTAGGTTCTTTCCCAAACAGAAATTCATATGGTGTTTTCCCTTTCAACACCTTTGAAGGAAACCTGTTTATCAAAAATGTAGCAGTTAGTATACATTCCCCCCAATAATGAATAAGAATCTTGGATTGGAAAAATAGACCCCTAGAAATTTGTAGAAGATGTCTATGTTTCCTTTCCACTATACCATTTTGTTGAGGTGTAGCTACACAAGAAGTCTCATGAAGGATCCCTTGTTCTTGAAAGAATCTGGATTCCTGTGTTCCTTTCCCTAACTCCCAAACATTGTCTGATCTTACCCTTTTTATCTTCTTGTTAAACTGTCTCTCAACCATAGAAAGAAAGGATTTCAAAATTGGAAAAGCATTACTTTTGGTACTTAATAGGAAAGTCCAGGTTGCTCTAGTAAAATCATCAACTATGGTCAGAAAATAGTTGTATCCATTGTATGTGGTAGTCCTAAAAGGACCCCAAGTATCTATATGAATAAGATCAAAAGGAGATGTAGTTTTGACTTGGCTGATGGGAAAAAGGAGTCTAGTTTGCCTTGCCTTAGCACAAATGTCACACTCAGTGTTAAAATTTGAGGGAAAATGAACAAAACTGAGTTTCTTCATTACTGAAAAAGGAAAATGCCCCAACCTTACATGCCATTGAATTACATTAGAAACAACATTTGCTAAAACTTGATGAGAATAGGAAACACTGCTACACACTAGACTGGAATCACTTCCTTTTGGAATGGAAATTACATTTTGATGAAATAGAATTCTAGACTCTGGAGCACTAGGCTGGAATAGATACAATCCATCTCTTACTTCACCAAAAACTTATCCCCTCTTTATTAAAGGGACCTGCAATAGACATTCACTTGAAGTAAGATTGATGATACATTTGAATTGAGAGCATAACTTATGAACAAATAGCAAGTTATACTTAAAAGATGGAACATAAAGAACTCTTTCTAGAATCATGTCAGGTTGAATGAAAACCTGCCCTATGTGTGTGACAACCAGCTGAAAAGAATTAGGCAAATTTATATGTAAAGGTGTAGGTAAAGGTGATAAACTCAGGAAGGATTTGGAGTTAAAACACATATGTTCTGAAGCACCTGAATCAATTATCCAGGTTTTAGTGTTAAAAACAGCAAGACAAGTTCCTGAATATTTGAGAATAGTACCAGCAACTGCATTGGCACTAATCTCTGAACCTGTATTCTATGTACTTCTAACTTGCACCTGTCTGATTATGTTCACCAATTCAGAGACCTGTTCCTTGCTAAAAAATTGTGCCCGATTGTTTTGACTGTCCACGTAACTCTTTCCATCACCCTGTTGATCTGTGAGTGCTGCATTTGTCTTGATTGTTGTTGCTTGAAAGTTTCCAGCCTTGGTGAATTGAAAATCATCAGGGAAGCCTATAAGTCTATAGCAATCAGCCCTTGTATGTCCTATCTTTGAGCAGTGGCCACAAGTAACATTAGGATTATACTTATACTGAGTGTTTCCTGATTTCCGTTGAGAGACCCATCCCTTCTGGATTGAATTACCTTTCTGTGAGAACTTGCTTTGTGAACCTACCATGAAGGAAGTTCCATCACTAGCATGATGTGGACTGATATAGATTTCCCTCTGGCTTTCATCTTGTAGCAAACGAGAGTAGGACTGATCCATTCCTGGCATAGGACTGAGCATGAGAATATTTCCTCTTGCTTGTGCGTAGGCATCATTTAGACCCATTAGAAATTGGATCACCCTTTGGTCTTCCATGAATTTAGCCATCTTGTTCTTACCCTCACAGTTGCAATCACAGGTGCAACCTAATTGTGAGTTGAGCGAGTCTAACTCATCCCACAGTTTTTTGAGAGTAGTGAAATAACCTGATATGCTGCTGTTTCCCTGAGATGTTTTTGAAATTTCCTTCTGCAGGTGGTAAAGCTTTGATCCATTAGACTTCCCAAACCTGTGTTCGAGGCTGTTCCAAAGGTCTTTAGCAGTCCTTGAATAGATGACACTGTCACCTATCTCTTTTGTCAGAGAGTTGAGCAACCAAGAGGTCACCATGTCATTGCACCTACTCCATAAGGGGTAATCTTTGTCGTTTAAGGATGGTTCAGCATGGGATCCATTGATGAACCCAAGTTTGTTTTTGGCCGAGATAGCAATGAGGACAGATCTCTTCCATCCTGGGAATCCCCTTCCATCAAATGGTGAGCTAACAAGCCCCATTCTTGGAGTTTCAGAAGAGTGCAAGTGAAAAGGATGGTTTGGGTCATTGTTGATTCCACCATTTGTGGAACCAGAGGTCGAGATGATGGTTACTTCTTGAGTTCCAGACATGATTTGAAAATCACAACTTTGTAAAGGAAAATACAGATAGAAGATATGGATAATCAGTGAAAGGATCGAGCTTAAATGAGCTCTGATACCATGAAAGAAGGAATCAAGACTTGTGAAAATTTTCTGCTGCTCTCTTCATTGAATTCAACTTTTTTATATACAAATCTATCTATAGATACAAAAGAATATAAATAAATATTCCTATACACTTGTATCATTTCCTATTGGCTAGTACTATAACTAACTACCAGAAAATATTCCTTTACAATATTCTTTACAATGCTATATACCCATGTGCTAAATCTATGTGTCAACTTGTCCTATTCTAATCTGAAAATAGATTTATCAAATGAATGGCTAGGATCTGCCTTCCACTTAATAAATGAACGTCCCAGATTAGAGTAGGAGTTTATGATAGAGTTGTTGTGATTGCGACAACTATCCCAAATTGGGGATAAACACTTCTCAGACATAAGCTTTAAGCTTTCCTTGGAGACTCCGAAATGTCTGCTTTCTTCTTCCTCATCTCTTCGTTTTTCTTCTTCTTTGAATGAATATCGATGTGGGGGTTTTGATCTTCAACACCATAAAAGATCCAAAATTTTAATATCTTAGAGATATTGCTAGAAAAAAATTAAATTCTTAGAACTTTGTCCCCGATAGTTTTACCCATTTATGTATTGTTCTAGCTCTTCAACTCAAGCAAGTTATTTAAGGTAAGTTAATGAAATTTGTTATAGGAAATTATGGAGAGCACATGACCTAAGCAAAAAAAGCCAGAGGAAGGGCAGACTTTTAATTAGAGAAATGAGAAAATATAGAAAAAAGATGATCTTTAGATTACTAAGATACTCTAATAAGGAATTTAGCAAAGAAATAAGCCAGTGTCATTTAGCAATTAAATCTTGCCAAACCTGTCATTCACAACACAAGGATTTTCTTATGATTGGTCTATTGATTGTAAATGAACAGGAAGAACATTAGAAAGTTCAACTCCAAAATCTAAAAGGCTGGAACAACATCTCGGGGTGCACTTGGATGGAGATCACGAGAAATTGTATTTCAAATATTAAAACTTTACGGATTGGTTCACAATTTGAGGTTCAATCATCTGATAAAATGAAGTAATTGTAATGCATTAATACGAAGATTGAGAATTTTGATTTTGATTTGACAAACCACCAATTGCGTGTAACTCTTAAATTAACCAAAAACGTTTATCTCCCTAAAAGTGCATAAGCTATTAGTGTCTTAAGACCTGATGTATGAGATCCTGGAAAAGATCTCAGTACAAAGTAGCATGGGTTGAGACATGAATATCAGTCCAAGATGATAAATTTGGGATGTTGATAGTTTCAACAGTTCTAAGAACATTCTAGAATTCAACTAAAGCTGAGAGCTGAAGCAAAAGAACATGAAATAACGGAACATATCAAGATGGTTAACTGCCTTGACTTCATAAAATAGTAGAAGCCAAGGCCGACTCCAACGTTATAAGAGGCAAGGCTTATGCCTTAGGCCCCCGAATTTGGGGCCCGATTTTTAAAAATAATAGGTGCATAGATATTTAAAAATAATATTTATACCTTAAATATAAAAGTAGAGTTTTTAATATAAAAGGAAAGAAAGCTCTCTCTCTTTATATATATATAT
>ML385928.1:1830-26617 GCA_005239525.1 Nicotiana knightiana
GTAATTAAACAATTTAAGCCAAGTTTAATCATTAAGCGACCGTGCTAGAACCACGGAATTCGGGAGTGCCTAACACCTTCTCCCGGGTTAACAGAATTCCTTACCCGGATTTCTGGTTCGCAGACAATTTAAACAGAGTCAAAATTCCTCAATTTGGGATTTAAACCGGTGACTTGGGACACCAAATAAACTATTCCAAGTGGCGACTCTAATAAAAAAGAAAATATTCTCATTTCGAATAATGTCACTTTAAGTGGAAAAACTCCCGTACCCCCTTCGGGGCGTATAAAAAAGGAGGTGTGACAACTATCTCTACATTCAACCCTTTAATTAGGGCTATCAATTTCTTGAGTTCACCTCAATTTCTTGTTAGCCAAGTTTTCCTAGACTTAGTCACTCTTTCTCAAGTAGAGATTAAGTCAATTAGGCTTGAATCAATGTTTGCAACTATTAATTCTAAAGTTGAAGCAAGAACTAGGCTAAATATCACACTCCCAATCACAAACAAGCCCCAAAACTAAATACTCATTAGGCACCCACACTAGGGTTGGGTCACAACCCTAGCTAAGAATTTAGCTACTCATAGATAAAATTGAAGAAACTAAAAAAGAAAATAAGATTAAACTCATAATAGATGATAAAGGGATGAAAATCCAATGTTATAATGATAAAATAATACAAAGTTTCACAAAGAAGTAAGTAAAAATCATCTATCTACTTTCTAAAGTTCAAACTTAACCTAAATTTGACAAAAAGAACTATTTATACACAGCTGAAACTATCGGACAAAATTGCCCCTGCGGAGGTTCTGCCGCCGCATAATTCTGTGTACGGTCCGCACTTTAAAGCTAGGCTTGACAGGATGGACTTCTGCGGCTGCACGTCTTCAGATTCTGCGGACCGCACATTTCTGAGTGTGGCCTAACTCTTGAATTATGCGGCCGCACAATAATAGTCCAGTCCGCACTTCTTCATGGACCCAGACTTCCATCTCTCTGAACCTCATCTTCTGCGGCCGCACAATAATTGTGCGGTCCACACTTTGTAAAGGAATTCTGTCAGAGGTCTTTCATAGTCTGCGGCCACACTTAATATTGTGTGGTCCGCATTTTACTTTTTTTTGCTTTGTTTTAGTCCTTGTCCAAAAATACTCCTTCTTGAGTTGATTTTTATCTCTTTGACTCATATTCTAATACTCCTGCAAGAAAGCACATTTCATCAGTTTTCGGAATACCTTTAAGCACATTTCTTGGCCTATTTTCTCCTTCTTTATTTTCTCCATGCTTTGCACTTTTTCTTTCTTTTGAATCCCTTCAACCCTTCACACTATTCACTTTCTTTTTGCGTTCTTATTTTGTTATTTATTTATTTTTCTTTGCCTTTCCTTTTCTTCATTTATTTTCTCTTTTTGTGCCTTTATACCACTTTCAAACTCCTCGTCTCTCCCACAAACTTATGTTTTTGCCATTTGTTTCTCATGAGTGCTAAGGAAAGCTCGGGTGCCAAGAGAGGGTCACTATAAAACGGATAAAGGCTTGTAACATGGTTATCGAATAAAAAAGAATTTAGGCTCAAATGGGTTGACTAGGGATAATATCATTGGTGGGCCATGAAAAGTTTCAAAAGGGGTCAAGGATAGCCTACAATCACTTCTCAAGCCAAGCAAAGCTTAGAATTTCGCCTAGAAACACATTCGGGGAAAGTTCTAGACCATTCACACGGGTACTTGAACTTGTAACAAAATATCTCACCTCTCACACAACCGAATTGTTAAATAGTATAGAGTCGAGGGCTCACAACAACCGTATTCAATATTGAAAATCGGTAATGGTTCAACTAAACCACCCGATGATTGCCTAAGTCAACACAAGAGTCACAAGGTCACTAACTAGAGCCATTTCTTTCCAAAAACTTATTTTTAACCATAAGCGTGTAGTTAAGTGTGTTGGTACCAAGTGAAGCATGCTAGACCCTTATTTATTCATTGATACTACTGTTTTTACCTAAAACATCAAAAGCAAACTCAACCCCTTAAAAAGGTTTTCACGCCATCCATCGTCGAGAAGAACCACCCGGTTCACACAAAAACCACCTTTGGAAAGAACCGTGGCATTAAGAAAACCAAAGGCTTATTGCTCACTTAAACATAAAAAAAACTACCAAATCAAAAAGAAGTTATTAAAGTAAATAAGAAGCTAGACTATTAAGAAAATAAAATAAAGAAGCTATGAAATAAACTACTGAAAGTAAGTCAAATGAATATACAAACCGAGGGGAATAGAATATATACATTAAAAAAGAAGGAGGAATATATACATAATGAAAGAGAAAATAAAGATAAAAGAAAAATAGTATTAAAGTTATTACAGGACAATGTCATCAAATTAACCTAACAAAATAGACCATCCCCCTGAATAAAAATAAGCATTGTCCTCAATGCTTAACAAAAATAAAAATAAGGAATGGTAGAGAGTAAAGAAAACTCCTTATATGGTCTCAGTGTGCATGGCAGCATTACTACCCTCGGGCTCCTCCAACTGGATCTCATCATCGTCTGCTCGAGGAGTCACGGGGTTGGCAAACATCTGAAGCACCTCCTGAGCAGTGTGGGAAGCAAGGCCTGGCTCGTCAGACTGGCCAGCTGGTGCCTCTGCTGATGGTGTTGTTGGTTCTGCTGATACTGATGGATTTATCTCCATAGTAGGTCAAACGGTAGATCACCAGCTACTGCAATATTAATCACCTCCTTTCTCAATCTCTCCATCGATTTCTTCAAAGCCTGGAATTTCCTCATCTTCTTCACATGTTTTCCCAACTCCTTAATAGCTCCCCCATCTGCCACTAGTGTATCCATAATGGTCTTCTGGTTTTCCAGGATCTTCTTCAATGTTTTCTCTGCTGATGGAGGAACATGTGGTGCTGCTGGGGTGGAAGACTGTGTTGCAACAACACTAGATATGTCAGACAACTTGGAAGTAGCTGTCTGTATCCAGTTTTTGAGACTCGCCAATGTTTGGGAGACTCGCAACACAGTGAGGGGATATGTGAATGAGGCAGGCACTCGTACTGATGTTGATGGTATAAAAAATGAAGGTGGTGGCATGTCAGTTGTCTCGGTGGAAATACCGGTTGTTGTAGAAGGCATAGGAGTTGTATAAGGCTCAGCAGCTGACTCTGTAACCACCACTGATGGCTCATTGGACTGACCAATGGTGGTAGTTTCCTTACCCTTGAACTGTGGGGTTTTCCGGACATTGCAAGGAGTACCGTGAGAAGGGCTTCTTGGCCTGCACTTTTGTATAAAAAATACTCGGCTCCACCTTTGCATCTGTGAGATATTCTGTAAGGGTGTTAGGATATGGTTATGAGCTTTCACCTTTTCGGACAACCACTGACATGTTAGCCGACATGATGGCACCCACATTGATTGGGTACCCGGCCATAATAGATGCCACCAAAACTGCTCGGGAGATTGGAAGATTGTTCTTATTCCGGCTTGGGTCAATACGACTGCACACAAAAGTTGTCCACCATTTTGCTTCAAAATTGAGGGTGGCTCGTGCAATAGGAACACCTGTTGTGATCCATGGTGGTGGTGGTCCTAGAACATCCAAAAGCTCTGTTAACCAAGGGCGAGCTGTATCACCCATAGCAAGCTTCTTCAAGTACTGGATTGCCTTTACCTCCTCGAATTTCAGGTAAGTGTTCAAAGTGCTTGGGTCGAATCTGACTTTCAAATTTCTCACTTTGGTCACTTTGGTACCCTTCTTGATGTGTGCCACATTAGCATAAATCTCTCGTACCAAAATCTCTTTGGCATCCATAACACTCTGAGTGAACCACATCTACCCCTTGTGCTCATTGAATTGCTTAAGGACATTTAGATTGAATTTATCCAAATCCTTCAATAAGAACTGTCGTTCAAGTGTGAGCGATCTATGGGGCCACCAGTCTCTGAACTTTGTGAAGGCTGTCAAACTCACAAATCTATCATCCCATATTTCCTTCTTCTTCGACCTCTGCAGGACGCCCACTCTAGTGTCACCTCCTCTACCATCATCAGGGACATCATCATTATCATCTACTGCAACTGGTGCAGGGGAGTAAGTGTAGAGGAGGGCTCTGAACCCTCAGAAGAACCTGTTGTGGTGGAGGGTTCGTTGCGCAGTTGGTATCTCTCGATGAATTGTGGTGGTTGTGACTGGGCCTCAAGTTGTGCCTCCACTAAGTGACCCTCGGAGGCTTCCCTAGACGGGACATACGATCCTGATTCTGAGGGCTCTGTGGCCCTACCTCTTCTAGTGGTTGGCTTTTGGCTATTGTTTTTGTTTGCACTCCCAAAGGTTAAGTTCCCTTGCCTCGGCCTCGGGAGGGTTCACCTCTCCCTTTAGATGTGTCACCTCTCTCACTTGATCGAACCATTGTCTGTAATACGAAGTACATAGGTCAGTTAAAGTTCAGAAGCATGTTTACAATGGCATTACAGTTGCAGTAAAATAGTCTACAGAAGAGACAATGCGGACCACACAAAATTGTGTGTGCGGCCGCAGACTGCCATGTGTGGACTGCACAATTTCAAAGTGCGGTCGCACATCCTGAAGTGCGAACATCACAAAGTGCGGTCGCACACACTATTCCGCGGACCGCACAATTTTGAGTGCGGCCGCAGATTTCATGCTTAACATTTTGCCCTAATTGAGAGTCTGCGCACCGCACAATTTGAAATCAAACGGACTTTAGGTTTTTCATATTTTTGCACAATTTAGACATGGTATTTGTAAATTAAACAAGGTAAATGATCTACCCAGTCCCCAATGAGCACACATGACATCACCCACACAATTTCAAGCACACATGAAGAACATTTGACATTTTAGGCCTAAAAATAACTATACTAATTAAGAACAAAAACTAAGAAAATTTGAAAAATCTAAATAGGAATTGAACATACCAGTGATGAAAGATGCAGGTAAGAATCTACACTGATGAAATGAATGTGGAGTGTGAGGTACTTTGTGTGCAATGTGCTTGCTTAGGTCTCAAAAGTTCAGAGTGTGTAAAGTTGTGAATAGTGCAATGAGGTCTTATTTATAGGTTGACCAAAGTCGGTCAAAATTGAAGTTGAGTGCAGCCGCACAATTTTGAGTGCGGTCCGCACTCTTTACCTGAACCTTGCTAAAGTTCTGCGGTCCGCAGAAAAGTGAGTGAGGTCACATAAATTGGTGCGGTCCGCACAATTTTGTGTGGGGCCGTAAAATGGCCTTTTCTCTGCAACTCAAAACTTCAGAGAGTTTCACATTTGGGTCTCCAGTTGTGCGGCCGCAGACTCCCCTCTGCGGTTGCATTCATTATTGTGCGGTCCGCACTTTTTCAACACTTGGACAATTTTTTCGAGCACAATACCTGCAATGCACACTCATTCCTGCAATTCACTTCAAACCCAGTTAGCTCAATACAAAGCCCATCTAAAAAAGAAGAAAATGAAAAATGAAAACATGGGATGCCTCCCAAGAAGAGCCTGCTTTAACGTCACAGCACGATGCAGATTACCATCAATCACTTGAAATGAATTAACGCCACGACATGGACATCATCAACTTTGCCAAGATAATGCTTCACCCGGTGACCATTGACTCTAAACACTTCATCATTTTATTCTTCAAGTCCAACGCACCAAAGGGTGTCACATGCACAACCTCAAATGGACCACTCCACTTGGACTTCAACTTCCTCAAAAACATTCGTAACCGAGAATTGAACAATAACACAAGATCACCTTCTTTGAACTCCTTGTTCCGGATGTACTTGTCATGGAGGTACTTCATCTTGTCCTTGTATAAGGACGAACTTGAATATGCATGGTACCGGAATTCATCAAGCTCATTCAATTGTGCACCCTTAAGTTGGCGGCGACATCCCATTCAAGATTATGTTTCTTCAATGCCCACATAGCCTTGTGCTCAAGATCCACCGAAAGGTGAAAATCTTTCCTGAATACTAACCGGTACTGAGACATACCAATCGGTGTTTTGTAAGCCGTCCGATAAGCCCAAAGAGCATCATCAAGTTTCTTGGACCAATCCGTCTGGTTGGCATTCACTGTCTTTGACAAAATACTCTTGATCTCCCAGTTGGAGACTTCCACTTGTCCGCTTGCTTGAGGGTGATAGGGGGTCGAGACTTTGTGAGTGACACCATACTTGGTGAGTAAGGTATCAAAAGATTTTTTGCAAAAGTGAGATCCCCCATCACTAATAATGATCCTTGGAGTACCAAATCTCGTAAAGATGTTCTTTTTCAAAAATGTCACCACATTTCGAGCTTCATTGTTGGGTAAAGCCACGACTTCAACCCACTTTGATACATAATCCATAGCTACCAAAATGTAAGTGTTCCCACAAGAGCTCACGAACGGACCCATGAAATCAATTCCCCACACATCGAAAATGTCAATCTCCAAGATGATGGTGAGGGGTATCTCATTTTTCTTAGAAATCCCACCGGCCCTTTGACATTCATAACAATGCTTGATGAGATCGCTAGCGTCCTTGTAAAGAGTGGGCCAATAGAATACGCAACTCAACACTTTTGTTGTCGTCCTAGCTCCACCACGGTGAACACCATATGGTGAAGAGTTGAAAGCCTCAAGAATTTTATCACACCATCGGTACAAATCCGGAAGAGAGACGGCTCATCCCAATAATAGTCAAGGGAATCCCGTTTGAGCTTCTTCCTTTGGCTTGAAGAGAACTCATTCGGTACAATACCACTTACAAGATAATTTTCTAAGTCAGAGAACCATGGCATCCCGATCATTGAAATGGCTAGAAGTTTCTCGTCGGGGAAGGAATCATTTATCTCAAGGCCGTCATGTGGCCTCCCCTCCTCCTCCAAACGTCACAAGTGGTCCGCCACTTGGTTTTCACTACCCTTGTGGTCTTGAATCTCTAGATCAAACTCTTGCAATAGAAGCACCCATGGCATGAACCTTGCCTTTGAATCTTTCTTTCTCATCAAGTACCGAAGCGCCGCATGATCGGTGTGGATAATCACCTTTGTACCCATCAAGTACGGGCGGAACTTCTCCACAGCAAAGACAATAGCAAAGAGCTCTTTTTCGGTCATTGTATAGTTTACTTGGGCATCATTCATGGTCTTACTAGCATAGTAGACCGGATGGAAGATTTTATTGATATGTTGCCCCAAAACTACTCCAACCGCAACATCACTTGCATCACACTTGAGCTCGAAAGGCAAGCTCCAATCCGATGCGGTGATAATAGGATTAGTAGGCAATTTGAACTTGAGCAATTCGAATGCCTTCATACAATCCTCGTTGAAATGGAACTTGGCATCCTTCTCCAAAAGTTTACGCAAGGGGTTCACCACCTTGGAAAAGTCCTTGATGAATTGGCGATAGAACCCCCCAAGACCCAAGAAGCTCCTCACTCCCTTCACGGATGTAGGGAGTAGGAGTTTGGAGATCACCTCTATTTTGGCCTTTTCGACCTCAATACCATGCTTTGAAATTTTGTGACTGAGGACGATGCCTTACTCGACCATGAAGTGACATTTCTCCCAATCCAAAACCAAGTTTGTCTCCTCACATATTTCCAATACCTTATCCAAGTTGTTCAAGCAATCATCAAAAGAATTTCGGACCATGGAAAAGTCATTCATGAAGACCTCAAGAAAATCCTCCACCATGTCGGTGAAGATGGCCATCATACACCATTGAAAAGTCGTCGGTGCATTACATAACCCAAATGGCATCCGCGAGAATGAGAAAGTACCATAGAGACAAGTGAAAGTATCTTCTTTTGGTCCTCCGGAGCAATAAGAATTTGATTGTAGCCAGAATATCCATCAAGGAAACAATAGAAAGCTCGGCCGGCTAACCTATCAAGCATTTGATCAAGAAATGCAAGTGGGAAATGATCTTTCCTTGTGACCTTGTTGAGCTTCCGTTAGTCCATACACACTCTCCACCCGGTCACCGTTCTTGTGGGAATCAACTTGTTCTTGTCATTTGTGACCACATTCATGCCCCTTTCTTTGGGACACATTGCACCGGTGAGGTCCACGAGCTATCGGAATGGGGTAAACAACCCCGACATCCAATCATTTTATGATCTCCTTCTTTACCACCTCTTGCATTGCTTCATTTAATCTGCTTTGATGTTTAATGGAGGGTTTGTCATCATCTTTCAAAATAATCTTGTGCATGCAAAAGGCGGGGGTTATACCCCGAATATCCGCCAATGTCCATCTGATATCTTTCTTCCTCTTTTGTAGCACCGCCAAAGTAGAGTCTACCTGCACGTTTGTCAAGCAAGAGGAAAGAATAACCGGTAAAGTAGAACATGGGCCAAGAAACTCATACCTGAGATGTGGAGGCAATGGAGTTAACTCCAAAGTGGAGGCTCCTCGATTGAGGGCTTTATTGGAGGGGTCTTCCGGTTCTCAAGATCTAAGGACAATTTTTGGGGTTCATAAGTGTACAACCCCATTCCTTGCAATGCATTTACACATCCCACATAGCCTTCCTTCTCATCATCATCATGATTAAGCAATACGACCTCCAAAGTATCATCAACATTCATCATGGAACTAGCATCATCAACAATTACCTCGGTCACTAAGTCCACAAATGAACAAACTTCATTGCTATTCGGTTGCTTTATAGATTTTTACACATGGAAAACCACCTTTTCATCACCCACCCGGAAGGTGAGCTCACCAACTTCCACATTAACATGAGCCTTCCCCGTATAAAGGAAAGGTCTTCCCAAAATAATAGGCACCTCATAGTCCACTTCACAATCAAGAATCACAAAGTCCGCCGTAAGGATGAACTTATCAACACGAACCAACACATCATCAATAATACCCAATGGTCTCTTCATAGTACGATTCGCCATTTGTAACCTCATAGATGTGGGTCTTTATTTCCCAATTCCTAAAGTTTTGAACACCGAGTAGGGCATCAAGTTTATACTTGCCCCTAGATTACATAGAGCTTTAGCAAAGTCGGTGCTCGCAATAGTGCAAGGGATTGTGAAAGCGTCGGGATCTTCTAATTTTGGATCCATTGAGTACATAATAGCACTAACTTGATGTGTCATCTTGATAACCTCACAATTCATTGATCTTTTCTTTGCCACCAAATCCTTCATGAACTTTGCATACCCGGGCATTTGTTCCAACGCCTCAACCAATGGCACATTAATGGATAAGCTCTTCATCATGTAAATAAACCTCTTGAATTGGTTCTCGCTATTTTGCTTGGTGAGCCTTTGAGGGTATGGAGGAGGAGGCCTTGGCATTGGTGTCTTGGCCTTTGGCACTACCGGTTCTGGTATGTCAATCACGTGTTCCCTAGAAGGGTTCACTTCTTCTTGGGTCTCCTCCATATTTTCATCAATATCAATTCTTACTTCTTTATTAGCTTGAACCACATTGCTTGGAATCTCATATTCTTGAACCACTATATCATCATCCATAATTCTTCTTTGATTTGAGGTGGTTGCATCCCTACCTTTTCCACTCCTTGTGGTTACGGCCATGGCACGTCCCGTGTTGTTCCCACCCTTTGGGTTCACCACTGTATCACTAGGTAGTGCTCCCTTAGGATGAGTGTTTAAAGCTTGAGATATTTGCCCTAATTTAACCTCCAAATTGCGGATTGAAGTGTTGTGATAGGCTAGTTAAGCATCGGAGTCGGCATTTTTTTCCATCATTTGTTTGAACATAGTTTCAATCCTCCCCAACTCATTATTGGAAGAGCTAGGGCCATGATACGGGTAAGGAGGCAGGTTGCTTGGTTGTTGATACATCGGGGAACTTTAAAAGACAGACCCCTGATTCCCTTGATTATTATTCCAACCCCCTTGGTTGTTGCCGCTCCAATATCCTTGATTGTTGCCACCCCAATTGCCTTGGTTGCCTTGATTGTTCCAATTGCCTTGATTATTGTTATTGTTCCAATTACCTTGATTGTTGTTACCACCACTCCAATTGCCTTGGTGGTTTTGATTGTTCCAATTTCCTTGATTTCCTTTAGATCGCCATTATTGTTGGTTCGGGAGTTGAGAGTTGTTTCTTTGCCCTTGGTAGTTGTTCACATATTGCACTTATTTCTCTTGCTCATTGTATGATTCGTCTTGGTCAAACCCACTATCATCTTGCACAAATTGTTCCACACGATTTTGCAATTGTTGACCCTTTTGCCTTCGCTTGTTCACCATCATATTGACACCTTCCATTACATTTACTTGCTTTGGACCTTGAACTTGTTGAAGTTGAGCTTTAGCTAATTTATTCGTTGTTGTGGTCAACTCGACAATTGCTTGCCCATGATCATGCAATTCTTTGTGTAGGTGAATCACATTTGGATCACCTTGAGGAACATTAGCTTTACTTTGCCATGCCGATGAGGTATCCTCAATTTCATCTAATATTTCACAAGCTTCAGCATATGGCATTTTCATGAAATTTCCACCGGCTAGTTGGTTGACCACGCATTGATTGGTAGTGTTGATCCTCGTATAGAAGGTTTATTGAATCATAGCCACAATCATTGATAAGTAGGGATTTTGACCGCTTATTTGCTCTCTTTTACTTGCATTTTAGCTCAAAAATACTTTAAAATATTCCCGAGAACTAATGAAATGTGATTTTTTGCAGTAATATTGAAAAATGAGCCAAAGAAGTGAAAATCAACTCAAAAAGGAGTAAAAATTGGACAAGGACCAAAACAAAGCAAAAAGGCCTACAACGCGGACAACACAATACTGTGTGCGGCCGCAAACTATGAAGAGGCACTGTTGGATTTCCTCCAGAGAATGCGGACCGCACAATTATTGTGACACCATAGAAGAGGAGATCCAAAGAGTGTTTTTTTGGGAAATTTGAAGATATGTGGACCGCACTATTATTGTGCGACCGCACTCATAAATGTGCGGTCTGCAGAAGAAGGTCCATCCCCAGTCCAAATTCAAGTGTGCGTCCGCACTCAGAAATGTGCGACACAATTAGATGAAGTGCAACCGCATCCCAGTTTTATGCGACCGCAGAAAGCTCAGTTAATCAGTCAAGCTCAAAGTGCGGACTGCACACAGAATTGTGCCGCACAACCTCCGCAGGGTCATTTTTGTCAGATATTTCCAGCTTAGTATAAATAGAATTTTTTGTCATTTTTAGGTTAAATTTTGTAAGTTATGAGCACCTGAGCCTTTTTTATTGTATTGAGTAAATTTGTCCTAGATTAGCTTCTCAACATTAGATTTTCTCTCATTAATCAAGTATTATGAATTCTATCTTAGTTTCTTCTTTAATTTCTTCATTTTTCATGAGTAGCTAAACCCTTAGCTAGGGTTGTGACCCATCCCTAGTGTGGTTACTTAATGGGTTATTGATTTAGGGCTTATTTATGATCTGATATATGATATTTAGCCTTGTTCTTGCTTGAATTCTAGAATTAATAGTTGAAAACATTGATTCATGCCAAATTAACTTAGTCTCTACTTGAGAACGTGAGACTAAGTCTTGGAAAACTTGGCTAACTAGCAATTGGGGTGAACTAAAGAAATTGATAGCCCAAATTAAAGGGTCGAACCTAGAGATAGTAAGACCCGACTAGAGAATTTATCACTTGCTCTGTGAAATACCCATTTGGACTTGAGAAAGCCAAATCGGGAAAAATCACTCAATCTACAGAGAGGTATAGAGTGAGTAATTGCGTGTGATTGCTATATTGTATCCCGATCAACCAACCATGCCATAAATCTCTAAATCCGTTAGGTAACCAACTAGGCGGAAGTCGCAAGCCTAGATCTTTTATAACTTTAAAAACAACCAAAACTAAAAATATTGTCTCTTAGCTTTACTATTGCAATCAATAGAGTAAAAATTATAAGTAGAAACAACAATTGTCAATGTGGAAGTGTAATTTCGGGCATATCATACATTCACACTAGGTAAAAACCTAATCCAAAATCTAACTCCCTATGGAATCGACCCCGACTCGTGTTGGGTTTTTATTATTTCTTCGACCGCCTCACAACCTATATTTGTGGTATGAGTTTGGGATAGATCAATTTTCGGCACCGTTGTCGGGGAGTTAAACGTATTTAGCTATATATCTAGGGTTTTGTGTGATTTGTCTTCCTTTTTTCCGAGTCACTAATTTTGTTTTTAAATTGCTTATAGGTACGAGAATGACTCTCAACAATGAGCCCAACGGAAATTTGCCATTGGGGAAGGAAGTGGACGATGATCAAGGAGATGAGGTTCATCCCGAACCTCAAGAAAATAGGCAAGGCCGACCGCCTCATGATAATATTCCCGTCCCTCCCCCACCTCCACCAAGAGCGGCAGCACACCTAGTGTTGCCGATCGAGGGTTATGCTAGTGCTATAGTCCCAAACCGTATTATGGCGAGCAACTTCCAAATCACCAACATGATGCTTACACTACTTGAGCAACGGGGATTCTTCACCAGGGCTCCAAGACAAAATGCTTACAAGCATCTCAAAGGGTTCGTCGATACTTGTTGGGGGATGAAGCAAACAAATGTTTCCGAGGATGCACTGCGTTTGAGGCTATTTTCCTGTTCTATACAGGGAAAGACGTTGGACTGGTTAGAGAGATTACCCAATCATTCCATCCATACATGGGATGAGTTTTCCGAACGATTCATTGCCAAATTCTTCTCTTTGGGGCATATGGCTACACTACGGCATGAAATTCTAGCGTTCAAGAAAGAGCCCAATGAGCCATTGCACGAGTTTTGGGAAAGATATCGTACCATGGTTAAAGAGTGCCTGAATAATGATATGACCGAGTTCATGATCCAACAAACCTTCTACAGGGGGATCAACACAACAAATCAATGTGTGGTAAATCAACTCGTCGGCGGGAAATTCATGAACACGCCTTATGTCGAAGCTTGTAAAATTTTGGATAAGATGGCGTATACCTCGTCAGCATGTCAAAGTAGTGCCAATGTTTCTCAAGGTGACCCAAATGTTATTCACCTACACAAAGAGATACATGATCATGGGCAAGCTATTGCCGAGTTGAAAACCACAATGAACAAATTGGCCAAAACTCAGCTTCAACAAGTTCAAGGGCCGAAGCAAGTGAATGTGATGGAAGGGGTGAATATGATGATGAAAAAGAGACGGAACAGAGGTCAACAAGTGCAAAACCGTCCGGAACAATTTGTGCAAGATGATAGTGGGTATGACCAAGGTGATTCGCACAATGAGCAAGAAGAAGAAGTGAAATATGTCAACAATTATCAAGGTCAAAGAAATAATGCCCAAGGACAAAATCAACAACAACGGAGATCACAAGAAAATCAAGGAAATTGGAACAACCAAGGCAATCAAGGCAATTGGGGTGGTGGTAACAACAATCAAGGTAATTGAGGAAATAACAATAATCAAGACAATTGGAGTAGTCAAGGTAACCAAGGCAATTGGGGAGGCAATCTGATGACATCCAAATCCACTACTAAAAAGTAAATGGACACGGTCGCATGCAATATAATTTACCCAACTATGAGACGGGGTCGAATCCCACAGAGAACAATATGTAGGCGATTAGGAATGTAAGAGAATTATCACTTGTTATGCAATGCCAAACACTTAGAATTTTGTTGTGATAAAAGATTTATATCTAATTGTGAAAATGTAAACTAACTTGGAAAGCAAGTAAAATGATCAATGGCTACAAGCATGGATGCATCGGGAATTACACTCAAGTAACGATCCAATATATTTTGCGATTTTTCAAATATGAGCAAGTTTATGTGAATTAGCCTCAGGTAACAATTCTATATTAGCTTCTTCCGAAGACTAATAAGACTTCCTAATTGAATTATCCTTAAAACAATTAAGAGAATAAGCACACCCGAAAATAGCTACAAGTAGTTCAATCATATCCCTAGGTAGAATCTATAAAATGAGGGTTAAAGCCTCAAGTTCTTGTTAATTAATCTTTCCCAACCTCATATATTCTTTCCCAAAATTAATTCGAACTTAATGGGCGAGTCCTAGAGTTAGCTAATCCTTTTGGAAACATTAAAGAACAAGAATAATTAAAGAAACAATAATTCACTTCAATATAATTAAAAATCATTCAATACATAAGCACAACAAGATATTCAATCCATACTTTAAATATGAATATTCCCATAAACAAGATTCAAGTGTTGAAAAAAATACTACACACTTAAATATTCAATACAAACCAAGGAAATAAAGAAATGAGCATAAATGAGTAAGAAATTCTCAACCAAAAGCTTCAAAACTTCAAGACCCAAGTGTGTGTGCAAGAACCCTAGCTTCCAAAACTTGTTCTCTCTAGTCAAAGGACTGAAAATAAGCCAAAGATATACTAGGTCGTGTATTTGTGGGTTTGGAATTGAGGAGATGTAAATTTCCAAGTTTGCGAAGGTCTGAAGCTCGTTGACCGCACCTGTGGAAGGATCCTCGAAGGTGTGGCTCCACAGATGCGGATATCCTCATGCAGATGCAGCCCATGATGAGAAGCATTGGTTCCGTAGAAGCGAACGTACAAGCGCAGATACGCGACTGCAGATGCGGACTTCAAGCGCAGGTGCGCTTCCGCAGATGTGTTGATCAGATCGCAGATGCGATTCTAGCCTTCCAGGTCTTCTTCCGCAAATGCTTCCATTTCCTCGCAGATGAGAGGTCGCAAAAGCGACTAGTGTTTCGTACATGCGGAATCACTGAATAGTTTGCATTGTTTCCACTCTTTTTTTGCTCAATTCCGCTTCAACTGAATTCAAATCACCTCATGTCATCATTTACCTTAAAATCTAACAATACACACCATAAATAACCTCATATTATAATTAAAGGACGCAAAATCTAAAGAAAAGAGACTAAAATGAGAGGTAAAATCACCACTCATCAACACCCCCAACTTAAAGCTTTTTCTTGTCCTCAAGCAAATCAAAACCAACAATTCAATGAGGTTCTACCATTTAAAGCACAAGTAGTATTGCTATTATTTACAAATCACATTTTCCAATTAAACACCATACTTATGGATTTGGTTGGTACTAATAATTAGGCTCAAGCACGTGAATCTTAACCAATTAAATCCCTCATTTAAAAACACTTTCAAGAAATGCAAAGGAGTTTCAAAATAATCAAGTGACAACAAAAAGCCTCAAGAGGTGACTCAAAAGCACTAATCTACTACATATACTCAATCTACTCAATTCAGGATAAATCAATGTCGCCAATCCATCCTAATCATGTGCCCTCACAAAAAAGAAAGTCTCAAAATCACCATATTTAAAATAACACACAAGGGACAATTTCACAAAGACACTCACTCTCAACAAAGAATTTCAAGTGTTACAAAATATCATGTCATAACTTGCCCTTATTTTAATTCGCCGCCTATTCAAGAACATTCGGTTTGAGATCCCATAAGGACTTTTTAAGCTTGTAATGGAGGTTTAGGGAAGGGTCGGATAAGCGTTTGGGATACAAGTGACTACACCCTCCTTGAACACTACTCACATTTGTCTTTTTTTTTTGCACTTTGCTTCTTTTTAAACCACATAGCCCTTATTGGCATCTAGTTACCAACATAGAACCACCTTAAAGTACCTCTCTAATTTTCTCAAGACTCCATATTTATATGTAAACATATTTTTCTCTTTTTTTATTTTTTTATTTTATATAACCCTTTGTTTTTCTTTTGGAGCTTGAGTAACTTCATATGAACAACTTCGAGGTATATTTTTCTACACTCAATGTACAACCTTACCAATTTCTAACTTGACACCAACACCCCCAACTTAGGCTTTTAGCCTCATTCTCAATATTCAAGGAGGGACAAGTTCAAAAGAGAGAATTATTTTAGAAAAGGGTAAAGGTTTGTAATGAGGTGGCCAAAGAAAAGGTTAAAGGCTCAAATGAGGTAAACTAGTGATAGTATGTATGCAATGGTAGGATTGAAAGGCTAACGAGGCTTTTTTCAAAGATCACAAAGAATATCTAAGGTCATCCCTCTAACCAAACATAATTAACATTAGTATTGAAAGACCAACCGGGCAAGTTCTAGATGATAGAAATAAACACAAGAATTATTTATAATAAAAATTAACACACATGTCACACAAATTATTCTTCCCCATGCAACTTACTTTTTCAATTTAAAATCAAAATTCTGAGGTATATTCTTAATCCACACTTCACATACAAGAGACTAATTCGCTAGTACCAAATAATCTAAAAGTCTCCACATAACAAAACAAGACTAATTCCCTTAATAAATTCGCCACGTCATCCATCATAGGGAAAATTCACTCGGTTCAACACAAATATTCCTCAAAAAGAACCGTAGCATAAAGAAAACCCAAGAAAATACTACTAAAGAATTAAAATATAAACTAAAACTACTAAAGAAGATAAAATAAACACTAAAGCAATAAAAATAAATTTAAAAAAAACTATTTAAAGAAACTAAAATAACAAAACCAACTAATACTAAATGAACAAAAATACATAAACTAAAAACTACTAAAGAAAATAAGTAAAGAAAGAAAAAAATAAAATAGAATAACAAAAGTTACTAATCTGTATATGTACAACCAATCACAACTACGCTCGGCAAGAACACATAATAAGCAATAATAAAACAAGACCGACAAGGGCACACATATAGTATCAATGTACGAATAAAGTATACTCCCTAAAGCCACCCCCAACTAAAAACATTGCAGTGTCCTCACTGCACAATATCAAAAGAAAATAAAAGTAGTTTGAGGGTCTCCCTAAGGTCTGCATCAGACTAGCAGACTGCGGGAGAAGGGCTAATCACTGCTGCTGAGAACTCTCGACCTCATCATCATTAGTATCATCAGCATCATCATCATTAGCACTCTACATGAAAGGGTAGTCCTTTCTATCCTCAGCATCAGCAACATATATCTTCATGTTCGGTTGTCCCCATTTGAAGATGGCTTTGATGCCTCTCCACATTTTGATCATAAACTTTCCCTTCTTCTTGTTCCCCGCTTTCTCATTTTCAAAGTCTGACTGAAGATCTACATGTGCCTTGCCCAAGTTGCCATAGGCTACCTTGAGTCTGCCAATAGATGTTGTTATCTTCTCCTGGGACTCTGCCTGCTTTTTCTGTGCTTCTAAGTAGGTCTTCATGTCATCCCTGGTGAAGTACTCGGGCCCAGGTTGGGGGTGTGAAGGTCCACTGAGGAGTTGTGACACTAAGTCAAGGATGACGCCAAGCTTGAGTTCAACATCCCAAATGGTCCCTCAGGCACTGCTGCGTGTGAAGATGACTCTGGTCTGCCTGCAGTGGTGACTTTCCTCTTCTTGCTCTTGACTACACTACCCTCACCCATTTCTCTTAATAGATGAAAGGGTTTGTCAGCCGGCAACCAATGATCGGTGTTGCGCACCTCAATCTCTGCCCGCCTACAGAAATCTATGATCAGTGAGCGAAACATCAACCCTGGGTTGTCAACATGTAAGCAATCTCTCAGCTCCCGCAGGATATAATGGCCGACATTCACAAGATGTCGTCAAGAAGGCATGCAATGATCAAGGCTCTGGTGTATGAGACATCTGAAACATTTCCACAGGGTGATACCCTATTGTAGAGGATGTAGAGCCGTATTTTAGCTTTAGATGTGAAGTCGATCGACTTCAACCCCCTTCTCTTGTTGGCCCATTTTTCTCTCATGCTTGTGGGATCGAATTTAGACACAAGCCATTCTCCGTTGTAGCAATTATCCTTTTCTAGCACTGGCTCAAGTGGATGGTTAGGAATCTGAGTATGCCATTGATCTGTGCAGTCCCAAACCTCACTATTTTTCCCCTTATGGTGAGTTGTGGGTCGGCGAAGTTTGTACGCTTAAGATTTGCTTAAGATTCGTGTAAAACTTACGAACACACTCCTCGTTAGCTTTGCACGAAGTAGGCATGAAGCACGACCAACCGAAGGCTTGAAGGCGGCTATAGAATTCTGGGAGTAGCTCGGCCAATTTCTCCTCGAAGATCCCCTTTTCAAGAACTATCTTTTCGGTGATGAGGTTGTCATAATACCCGCGATGACAATCAGCCGACATGAAGCGTGACTGGTTAAATTGTTCATCCACATCTTCCTCCTCAATTTCATGATCAAGCGAGGCACTTTCTTTCATGTTCGGGTCCATTTTAGCTCAAAGTACCTTCAAAAAATCAAAACAACGTTAGTCGGGCTGTAGAAACATGTTAGAAAATTTAAAACAAAGCAATTAGGCTAAAGAATTGAGTCGAATGATCCCCGGAAGGTCCAGATGCAAAGCTACTGGAATTGGGAATTTTGCCCAGTTTTTGCACCTGCGGAAGAACCATCGCAAGTGCGGTCCCGCTTCTGCGGGTTTTCCTCCGCTTCTGCAGTTTGCCAAAACTTGCACTTGTGGATCTTTTAATGCAAGTGCAAGGCCACATCTGCGGCTCTTCTCTTGCTTCTGTGATGTTCATCAGTGGGTTCAAAAGCCCAGTTTTTTTCCCGACTCTTTTCACTCCTAAGCATGATTTTAGCACATAATGTATATTCAAGACTTCTAAATTAGTGCACTAAATGAACCTACGACTCTATTAAACCTAATTTTGTGGTATTTAGCAAACGATTTCCTTTTGGAAAATTCGTAGAACACATTGCAAGCAGTGAAAATTTATGCTTTTTCATACAAATTGGGTACTCAGATTTACCCCAAAGTTATTGTTCAACAATCAACAACACACACTAATCATACTCTAAACCAATATCCCTCAATCCTAAAACTAACAGTGATAATAAAAAATAAAAAAATTGAAAACATGATTGTAGAAAAGATGAGATGAAGAAGAAGAAAAAGAAAAGAGAAGTAGAAGAGAGGAGTTGATGAGAGACATGGTACATGTGTGGTCTTGTGCTTGAGAATTCTAAGTGTGAGCAGTTGTGTGAAGAGCAATAGTGTGAGAGAGGAGAGGGAGTTGTGAGGATTTGGAGAAATTAGAGTCTTACCTGACTGAAGAAGGGTTTTACATTTACCCGTTTGACCGCTTCTGCGGGAGCACTTTTGCGGCTGCCAAACTGCTTCTGCAGTACTTTCTGCATTTGTGCTTCACTGGGCGCTTCTACGAGGCCGCATCTGCAGTGAATGTTCTGCAGATGCGGTTACGCCAGATGATTGATGCACAGATTTTTCAGTCACTGTTTTTTTGCACTACAACACCTCAAACTCCCAGTTCCAACTTCAAAAAATTTGAAACTCAGTAGATTATTCAAAAATAATATACTAAGCTATTCTAAAAAATAAAATTTAAAAAACGACTAAAAATTTTGAAAAACGATGGGTTGCCTCCCACCATGCGCCGCATTTAACGTCGTGGTACGACGCAAATCAACTTTATCACTTTTCTCGCCACTTGGACAATATGTATTGGGCACCTAACTTGGAATCAAGCTTGTGACCACGAGCGGTAGGGGGTGGTAAGTTGATGATCATGCCAAACTTTAATTTCTTCATTTTGCGTTTCTTGGCTTTCATGTGAGGAATGTCATTTTGCCTTCTTGTTCTCTCAAATTTTTATATGTATGGCCTTTGCCTTTCCTCCTCGCAAACCCTCATTGACTCGTATATTTCAATTCCCACATCACCACACAATCCAATGTTGAAAAATTCTTGGAATGTGACATCAAACCTCCAAATTGCAAATCTTCCCGGATTTTGACATCCTCTTTTTCCTCTGGAGTAGAGTCAATCTCAACCATATTTTCAATTACACTGGTTGACTCTAATTCCATATTTTTTTCGGCATCATTAACAAGTATGGAGTCGGTTGGCGGATGTTCAATTCTTGATTCCTCAAAGTAAAGCTCACTTTCTTCCTCGGAGTTGGACTCTTCTTGATCTCTTTCCACACTTTCAAATTGATGGGCATAATGAGCCTCAATCAATGATTCCATTTGCTTTTCCAAGGTGCGGATATCATCATCATTTTGAGCCAAGCCTTGTTTCAAGTCCTCGAGTGCCAAGTGGTGCTTCTCCTCATTTTCAAGAATGGCCTCCATCATGAGCATCATCCTCTCATTTTGAGCATTTGAGAGTTCTTCTTGGTTTTGATCAAGTTCCAAAGAAGGATTTTCGACTTCAACCTCTAAGGAAGGTTCTTGGCTATCATTCACTTCCGAGGTTTTTTGGACCTTTAAAGCGTAAATCATTTCTTCCATTTGTGATTTCAACCTTTCAAGTGCCAAATCATTTTGTAGGTTATTTTCCAAAAGCTCCTCCAAGACATTTTGCTCTTTGTTTCCTCCTTCAAGTAGGCATTCTAACATGAACTTGAACTCTCCATTTTGACCATACTCAATTTCTTCCACTTCCACTTCCACTTCCCTATAATTTTCATCACAAAAAGTAGAATCATCATAGCGGGGACTTAGGGAAGGGAAGGACAAATAAACACAATTATCCTAATGGCCATTTTGATGACCACACTTATCACAAATACTCCACTCATTGGTTTGAGATTGTGTGCACAATCCGCCCCCGGGAGAATTTAAACAATTTTGCCAGGAGTGTGGTCCTCCACAATAAGGACAAGGGTCATCGAAGTATGAACAACTACCATCCGACCAATTTTCATTATATGATACCATTTTTCAAGAACTAAGAAAATAAACAATAAACAAACAAGAAGATAAACAAAGATAAGAAAAACAATTACACAATTATTCACAAGTTTGGACCAAAGCACTTATTCACAAGTTTGGACCAAAGCACTTACGCTTACTTCTCAAACAACCTAAATACGCCAAATTGTTCCCCGACGGTGCCAATTTTGATGACGTCCAAATCCACTACTAAAAAGTAAATGGACACGGTCGCATGTAATATAATTTACCCAACTATGAGTCGGGGTCGAATCCCACAGAGAACAATATGTAGGCGATTAGGAATGTAAGAGAATTATCACTTGTTACGCAATGTCAAACACTTAAAATTTGGTTGTGATAAAAGATTTATATCAAATTGAGAAAATGTAAACTAACCTAGAAAGAAAGTAAAATGATCAATGTCTACAAACATGGATGCATTGGGAATTACACTCAAGTAACGATCCAATGTATTTCACGATTTTACAAATATGAGCGAGTTTATGTTAATTAGCCTCAGGTAACAATTCTATATTAGCTTCTTCCGAAGACTAACAAGATTTCCCAATTGAATTATCCCTAAAATAATTAAGAGAATAAGCACACCCGAAAATGGCTATAGATAGTTCAATCCTATCCCTAGGTAGAATCTATAAAATGAGGGTGAAAGCCTCAAGTTATTGTTAATTAATCTTTCCCAACCTTAAATAATCTTTCCCAAAATTAATTCGAAGTTAGTGGGCGAGTATTAGGGTTAGCTAATCCCTTTGGAAACTTAAAGAACAAGAATATTTAAAGAAACAATAACTCACTTCAATATAATTAAAAATCGCTCAATACATAAGCACAACAAGATATTTAATCCACACTTTAAATATGAATATTACCATAAACAAGATTCAAGTGTTGAAAAAAATACTACACACTTAAATATTCAATACAAAGCAAGAAAATGAAGAAATGAGCATAAATGAGTAAGAAATTCTCAACCAAAAGCTTCAAATGTTCTAGACCCAAGTGTGTGTGCAAGAACCCTAGCTTCCAAAACTTGTTCTCTATAGTCTAAGGACTGAAAATAAGCCAAAGATCTGCTAGGTCATGTATTTTTGGTTTGGGAATTGAGGAGATGTGATTTTCCAAGTCTGCCCAAGTCTGAAGCTCGTTGACTGCACCTGATGAATGATCCTCGCAGGTGTGGCTCCGCAGATGTGGATATCCTCACGCAGATGCGGCCCATGATGAGAAGCATTGGTTCCACAGAAGCGGACGTACAAGCGCAGATGCGGGCTTCAAGCGCAGGTGCGCTTCTGCAGATGCGTTAATCAGATCGCAGATGCGATTCTAGCCTTCCAGGTCTTCTTCCGCAAATGTGGCCATTTCCTCGCAGATGCGAGGTCGCAAAAGCGACTAGTGTTTCGCATATGTGGAATCACTGAAGAGTTTGCATTATTTTCACTCTTTTTTGCTCAATTCTGCTTCAATTGAATTCAAATCACTTCATGGCATCATTTACCTGGAAATCTAACAATACACACTATAAACGACATCATATTATAATTAAAGGATGCAAACTCTAAAGAAAAGAGACTAGAATGAGTGGTAAAATCACCACTCATCACAATTATCAAGGCAACTGGGGCGGCAACAATCAAAGCAATTGGGAAGGCAACAACCAAGGGGGTTGGAATAATTATAACCAAGAGAATTGGGGGTCGAGATTTCAAAGGCCCTTGATGTATCAACAACCAAGCCACCCGCCTCCGTATCCGTCTCAAGGTTCTAGTTCTTCCAATAATGAGATGGGACGGATTGAAAATATGTTCAAACAAATGATGGAGAAAAATACCGACTCTGATGTTCAATTAGCCTCCCACAACACTTCAATCCGTAATTTGGAGGTTCAACTTGGGCATAAATCTCACAAGCATTAAACACTCATCCTAAGGGGGCACTACCTAGTGATACAGTGGTGAACCCGAAGGGTGGAAACAATACAGGACATGCCATGGCCGTAACCACACGGAGTGGAAAAGGTGGGGAGGCAAGTACCTCAAACCAAAGAAGAGTTGTGGATGATGATGTGGTGATTCAAGAAGATGACATGCCAAGCAATGAGGATCAAGCTAATGAATAAGTTAGAATTGACATTGATTAAAGTGTGGAGGAGACACAAGAAGAAGTGAACCCATCTAGGGAACATGTGATTGACATACCAAAACCGGTAGCACCAAATTTCAAGGCACCTACGCCAAGGCCTCCTCCTCCATACTCTCAAAGAGTCGAAAAGAAAAATAGCGAGAACCAATTCAAGAAGATTATTGATGTGATGAAGAGTTTGTCCATTAATGTGTCGTTGGTTGAGGCGTTGGAAAAAATGTCGGGTTATGCAAAGTTCATGAAGGATTTATCAACAAAGAAAAGATCAATGAATTGTGAGACTATCAAGATGACACATCAAGTGAGTGTTACTGTGCACTCAATGGCTCCGAAATTGGAAGATCCCGGCGCTTTCACAATCCCTTGCACTATTAGAAGTGCCGACTTTGCCAAAGCTCTATGTGATTTGGGGGCAAGTATCAACTTGATGCCCTACTCTATGTTCAAATATTTAGGAATTGGGAAACCAAGACCCACATGTATGAGGTTGCAAATGGCGGATCGGACTATGAAGAGACCATTGGGTATTATTGATGATGTGTTAGTTCGTGTTGAAAAGTTCATCCTTCCGGGGGACTTTGTGATTCTTGACTGTGAGGTTGACTATGAGGTGCCTATTATCTTGGGGAGACCTTTCCTTGCTACGGGGAAGGTTCTAGTTGATGTGGAAGCCGGTGAGCTCACTTTTCGAGTGGGTGATGAAAAAGTGGTTTTCCATGTGTGCAAATCGATGAGGCAACCAAGTAGCAACGAAGTTTGTTCGTTTGTGGACTTAGTGACCGAAGTGATTGTTGATGATGCTAGTGTTGTGATGAATATTGAGGATACATTGGAAGTTGTGTTGCTTAATCATGATGAGGATGAGAAGGAAGGCTTTGTGGAATGTGTCAATGATTTGCAAGGAATGGGTTCATATACTTATGAACCCCGAAAACTGTCCTTAGATCTTGAGAACCGGAAGACTCCTCTAACAAAGACCTCGATCGAGGAGCCTCCCAGTTTGGAGTTAAAGCCTTTGCCTTCACATCTAAGGTATGAGTTTCTTGGCCCTTGTTCCACTTTACATTTTATTCTTTTCTCTTGCTTAACTAACGTGCAGGTAGATTCTATTTTGGCGGTGCTCCAAAAGAGGAAGAAAGCTATAGGATGGACATTGGCAGATATTCAGGGAATAAGCCCCGCATTTTGCATGCACAAGATTATTTTGGAGAAGGATGTAAAACCCTCCGTTGAACATCAAAGAGGTAGTGAAGCAATGCAAGAGGTAGTGAAGAAGGAGAACATCAAATGGTTGGATGCCGAGGTAGTTTACCCCATTTCTGATAGCTCGTGGACCTCTCCAGTGCAATGTGTTCCAAATAAAGGGAGCATGACTGTGATTAACAAACGACAAGAATGAATTAATCCCCACAAGAACTGTCACAGGGTGGAGAGCATGCATGGACTATAGGAAGCTCAACAAAGTCACTCGGAAAGATAATTTTCTGTTTCCATTTCTTGATCAAATGCTCGATAGGTTGGCCAGACGTGCTTTTTATTGCTTCCTTGATGGTTACTGTGAGCATGTGATTTTTACTCGGCGTATCGTCCTATAAAAATCCCAATAAATCAATTGATGTTATAAATATTGATTGATTCTTCAGTAATTAATTGTGAATTATCTGCATTGCTTGCATATCCATAATTCATCTTTCAAAATCATTGAAATTCTGCATTATGAAGTTATTGGTTATAATTATTTAAATGGTAGACAAATGATGAGTATCTAACGTGATGTAGTTTTAATAACTAATTACTACATAAGTTAATCATCTTTTATTCGATAAAACACGGGTTGAATTAGGAATCTAGAATTGGTCGTGTCATTCTTGATTAATCTGTAAATAAATAAGGATTAAGTTAGTTACTACATTCCTTGGTTTAAATTAGAGTTGAA